>JANHGB010051238.1:22670-33428 GCA_026283785.1 Coracopsis vasa
AATGGGCCTTGAACAGTCCTGTCTTTCAATTGAGTTTTTTTGTGGGTTTTGTTTGGGGGTTTTTTTTCATACTTTTAGAACTGACATTGTGTGGTTTACTCCAAACCGCAGGCCAGTGTGGCACACTGGTGCTGGGACTTCTCCCTGAACTAGGAGTTTCTCTGTCCCATGTTGGTGTGCTTCCTGAGGTGGGGAATTATGCAGAACTGACCTAAACCCAAGGATGGGACAGCCTCAGCCTAGCCCCAGAGGCCCAGCCAACAGAGCAGACCTGGAACAGGGGAGGGGGTCCTACTGATATAATTAGTAATGTGTAGAGATATGCTTTCCATGTAATGTTCAACATTAAGATTTATCAAATTATTATACACAGATAAAGCCTATATTATCACCTTAGCAGGAGGTGACTGGGCTGTTGCATTTGGGCAGTTCACAAACTGCAGCTATAGTCACACGCATATTGGATGAGAAAAATGGGCATGCAGGCCACATTGCTTCTGCAGCCCGCCTCCAGCTGTGCAGTTTTGGCTTTCCTGTCTTAAGAAAAAGCTAGTAAGTGTTGCAGTGCCTCTTAGGATCAGCAGATGGGCAAGACCAGCCAAGAACAAAAAGGAATGGATCAAGAAGCAGCTCTTTTAAAGAGCAGCAGCAGCACAGTAACACTCCAGTACAAGAAGTAGAAAGAAACCACACCCCAGGTTTGAAGGGCACAAACCCCTCATGCCTCAATTAAAACGCAGTAAAAAGATTTGATTTTCTCTATAAAGTTTGTCTCTCTCTGAAACTCAGCACAGAGAACAGAACAGACCAGAGCTTGGCTGTGCACTGCTTAGCAGGCTAGGCTAAGAGGAAAAGGGGTCGATGCACCACGACTTGCAGAAAACCAGGTGAAATGGGCCTGTGGTGGGCACAGTGAATGACTGCGCAATCCACAGTGGGATGCACAGACTGGGGACTCACTGCCAAAAATAAAAAAAGGTCACTTGGAGACTGTTGCTGAACATTCCTGCATAAGCAGGACTTGCTGCTCTGTCTTCTCTTGCTGGGTCAGCACTCTTCAGGATCAGAGGGAAGGAAATGGAGGTGTTAGCCAAGCCTACTGTAAGAATACATTTTATTTGTATGCAAATTTATTAAAAGTACTACACGTACTAAATGTTTAAATCAGTGGTAAAGGCATTTTATAAATTCCTGTAGTCTTGAAAAATAAAATTGCATTATAAACTGTTAAGTTTTTAAAAGGAAAATAACAAACAGGAAGGCAAGTAAAAAATGACGCTTCACAGGGCACAGGACCAACACTCAGCACCAGGCTTTGCCAGCCACATGTACCCAGTGACAGCTTTCCAGCAGGGCTTAAGGCAGAAAAAACTCTCAAGTTTACTGGGAAGTTGATTTGGCAACATTTATGTGGGCCCACAATACACTTACCCACCCTTCCAAATCCTGACTGCTGGCATTAATGGGATTTGTCTCTCAGAGTCTAAAAGACGACAAAGAAACAACCAGAGGCTGCTTCCCTGAGCGCTGCTGCCTCTGGCTTTGATCAGAAACAAACCTGCTGAGCTGCTGGGAAGGGACCTGTGCCACCACTGCATCACTGACTCAGTGTTTCATCAATACTGTGATGTTAGGATCTCAATATCCTTACTACGGTATTTACTTTAGGCTTAAGGAATGCATCTGAATCAACTGTGCACTCAGCTCTCCAGGAAGCCTGGCAGCAATGGGTAGTTTGCAGGAGCCCAGCAGCATCTGCTGGTTGCAGCAAGTTTTGGTTTGATACACCAACCAGTTAGCAGCTAGCCTTAGAATTCAACCACTACTTAAACAACTTCTATTATTTAAAACTACACAACAGCCAAGGAGCCCTGCCATGCTAGAATATACTATTAATTTTATAAAGTCAAATACAATTAGACATGGTAAATAATCATTTTTGGGTTTTTATAAAATCATTAGTGATCCATGTTCTGGCTGCTGTCACTGCAGCACTTCGAAGCTGCCCCAGTACTTGCTGTAATCAGCCTGTTAATAATCAAAGGCCAAAGCTATCTTTCCCTTGAGCCTTTGCTCCAGAACACAAGTTAGGCTGGAGCACCTCAGCAAAAGCAGCAAACAGGGTTAGTGAGCGTTTTGCTGTGGAAGAAAAGATGCATGTTTCTTCTGTGTGAAGGTAAAGATCTGTTATTTGTGCTGAAAAGTAGCACATAAATTTACACTCGCTGTCGAGTTGTTTAAGAGCTATGGACAATGTTTGCAGTCCTTGCACCACTGAGTTCGCTGAGACTTTTGCTACTTACTACAGTAAGTCCCTATTTTCACCACATCTGAAATGATTTAGCACAAAGCCGGGGCTCATTTTTGAAAGTGGTGAGAGGTTCCTGCCAGCCTGAGTAAACACATGATTTGTGTGCAGCTGGCGCTAAGGAACTGCAGTATTTCACCAGAAGTTCTATTGATACCACTCTGTAAAGAGGCACAAACCATCTGAAAGACACAAAGTTATTTTGCAAAGGTTAAAAAAAAAACAAACAAAACAAAGATGAAATCATGTTCTTCACCAATAACCAGGAACAAAGAAAATGAAGCCCTGGGCCATGAATATGTGCTTTAATGACCATGGGTGTGTCACTTACTTAAAACATATCCAGAGGCTGCTCAGTAAAACACAAAACAGGAGTTTTACGTATACCAAAGCCAGCGGCTAAGGTCTCCTTCTAACCTTTAGCCTTGCAGTGCTTTTATTAAAAAAAAAAAAAAAAAAAAAAAATGGAAATAGTTATGTTTAAAAAAAAAAAAAAGCTGGTAGATTTTCAAGGAGCTCTTACAAACAGGACTCAGGATTATGGTCTGTAAGACAATCAGCTCTTCGCAGCCACTGTTTCTGAGTACCTTCCAGTTCAAACAAACACCTACCAACCTACTGTTCCGTGTCAATGGAAGCCTTTTCTGGTGCAAACCATCACAGTTAAGAGTTAGCGAAGAGGAAATCTATACTATGCAGAAAAAAGGAAGGATATGGAAATATAAAGGAAAAGTGTAAAGCTTTAACAAACCAACTTCTAAGTAATCATTGAGATGATAGTCAAAAGAAACAGTTCTCCCTAAAATTTCCCATCAGTAAATTAAACATATGGTCCAGCACATCCGCTGTATTCTGCAAACGAGTGACAAAATCTCGATAAATAAGCAGCAGGAATTCTGAAATATAAGTGCGAATATCTTCAATTACAACTGACAACACTGGCCTGTGAAATGAAAACAGAGTTACCGCTGTCATCATCATCAAGAGCAGCAGGACTGCAAAAGGATTTACTGGCTGGAGGAGTTCTTCTGAGCCTCTTTCTTCCTTTCCACTGCCTTTGCTGCATAACTTCTCTTTTGGAATCAGTTTTATTTCTGGAGTGAGGATCTTGTTGATCTGACCAATTTTGGTTTTGGACCACACATCTTTCAACAGGTGCCCAATCCTGGGATGAATCTCCACAGGTTTAACATCTGGGAGTTCCTTTTGTTTCAGAGCTTTTATACGCTGATGCAGACCATTCACCTTCTCAAGAAAAATAAGTGGGGACTCTTCTTTTTTAATAGAGGTATGCAGGGACATCAATTCAAGCTGTTCTTCCCTTATTTTCTTCAGCTTCTCAATGAGAGGCTCATACTCTTCTAAAATGTGTGCGTTCATTTCATCCAGTGCCGTCAGCAGAGCCTGTTTTTTGTGTTCCAATATCTCACCAAGTTTCTTAAAATACTGTACTACTGCTTTTCTATCATCCTGGACAATGCTTTCACACTGCGACTTCTGTTCTTTCAGCTTTTCAATAAGCAGGCAGACATCAGTCCAGTGTTTATCAGTCAGCTGCTCAAGAAGTTTTCCAAAAGTCTCCTTTTCTTTTGTGTAGGCACTCTGAAGGTCATCAATGGGATGACCATTGTGTTTTCCTATCGTAAGGCAATGACCACACACCAATTTTCTATCCAAAAGGCAGTAAACGTTCAGCGGTTGCCTGTAGTGTTCACTGCAGGTTGCAACATCAGAGTGATCCTCCTGTTGGCATTTTTCAATAATAGCCTTCAGTGCAAAGTTGATAGGCAACGATTCTGTACCATCAGCAGGAATTTCCACAATGCTCCTGCAGTTTGGGCATTTCAGAGAAATTCTCAGAGGTCTCCAGATGGAAAAGTTGCTCGACAGCTGAATGACATTTTCCAGACAATTTCTACAGAACGTGTGGGAACAGGGCAGAACGCGTGGATCTTCAAATATGCTGTAGCAAATAGAACATGTTAGTTCTTCCTCAAAGTGATGCATGTCCTACGAAAGAAAAACAAAACAGAAAGAACAGTTTAATCTCTTTACAATCAACTCATTTTAATCATTTTATTAACCTAAGCACATCAACATGACATTTGATGACAAATAACCTGACCTGTATTAGCATTTTATTGGGAAGGAGGAGGGGGAAGAGATCAATAAACAATAAAAAGAACAAAAATGAGCAATTGTTCAAAGATTTCAGCAAATTGTCATCAGCACTTGCAATGTGACTAGGCAGTGTTCCCCTATATTCAACTTCTCCCTTGAAAAGTCAGGAAAAGCAGCAATCTGCTACTAGGTATTTTTAACAGTGAGAAACAGTAGAAGAGAGTGATAGAAGTTAGAACTAAAGTATCTAAATAACGTAAGAATTATGAAAGTTTTCTCCCATTGTGAATAACATTTTCAGTATCAGAATAGAACGATAAGTACAGAAAGTTGTTTTCTCC
The DNA here is from genome assembly GCA_026283785.1 of Coracopsis vasa. Taxonomy (NCBI): domain Eukaryota; kingdom Metazoa; phylum Chordata; class Aves; order Psittaciformes; family Psittacidae; genus Coracopsis; species Coracopsis vasa. The sequence goes on from JANHGB010051238.1 coordinate 27,441, forward strand.
CCTAACTTTTCTCAAATGTTACACTTTCGTAATGTAAATAGTCAGTTCGATTTACCAGAATCCACCTCTAGCACCTCCACTCTGGCACAAACCAGAGTCTAACTTAGTGGTCCTTAAACACAATACCCCTAACAGTAATTAGACTTACGGTGTTATTCCTGGGTTACTTTAAGCACAAACTAAGAAACTTACTTATCTTCCCCCCCTTGCAATGTTGCCCTGTTTTATTTTGCCAGCTTTGTGAAGTCACACTGTAAAGTCACAAATAATAACAACTTCAATGCCAGTTTTCATTATAAACCATAATTTTGTTTTACATTGTTAGAAAAACAGGGAAATTAGTACATACTTCCTTTGTGCCACAGTTTCCTGTCCCCTTTGTCGGTGCTAGTCAACAAAGAAACTGTCCAAGCATTTAGTATCAAAGACTCAATTTAGGGCCTACCTCTAAATCTGAAAGCAATAATATGCAGCTTGAACACCACAGCTGCAACAGATGCTGACAAACCTCTGATTCAGTCAGGTGTATTGCAGGAGGCTGTTGTATTCTGATGTGCCTCTTAATCTTTTTAATGCAGTAGCACGTTTTTACATTGATCTATCAGTTTTTCATTAATACCAAGACTAACAAAGTTTGATTTGAAGTGAATCTACTTAAAAGGAACTGAATTCTTAATTATACTTTTCTTTGAAAGTAAAAGCTTAAACTCCATTTAGAATTATGAAAACTACCAAGGATTAAATTTGCCACTAACTAATAAACAATTTTCAGTAAAACAATAAAGCAGCATTGTGCTTACCAAAGGTACAGAGCTAACCTGGTGGAAGTTGGAAGCCAAATAAGTTGGTAGGCAAACAGTCAGACCCTGGTTTCTGGAGAGTTAAATCAGCTCTGAACAGAGAAACCTACTTTGCTTGTACCGAAGGAAGCGTGGCTTATATCACTTGATCAAGACAGGCTGATACACACAAAAGTGAAAGTGTTCAACCCTGCAAGTCTGATCAGAGTCTTTTGCCTCGTAAAAATCAGAGTGAACAACAATAACAACAATAATATCAACAACAATAACATCATCATCTAATAGCCATCATCACCCAAAACATCCAGTTCAATCGCAGGAAGTATCTGTATGTTGTTTAGTCAACTTCATATCAAAACCACATTTTGATTAATTCAGCTTAAAAAAAAATTAAAAATAAAAATAATCTATCCAAGACACTTCAGGTCATTTTTTTCAGCTAATCAGAACTAAATGTTGGATCACTCATTTGAACTCCACTTTTTAAAGAGATCTTGACAACAGCTAGAAGAAAATCTGCTAGAGACACATAATTCTCAAGAACTGCCCTTTAAAAGAGGAATGATCAAGTGTGTTAACATTTATAACTTGTGTATTCTCCTAGTTAAAGAAGATTAATATCAAGTATGACAGATGTTTAACAAAAGACAATCACAACACTTGGACACTACATCTACCTCTGTACTGCACTGCTCTTACTATAGACCATGTGGTATTTCTCTTCCGACTGGGGGACACAGGCCTTTACTTTCCAGCCTGTCCATTCAGCCACTGCGGCAACACTAGGTTCTTTAGGTCTATACATTAATAACTTCACATTTTTAAGTGATGCTCCAGACACTGAAACTGAAGAAATGTGTCCATAATGAAGAGAAGCTGAACAACCAAGCTACTTCAGTATCCAAGATAAATTATTTTTTGAGAATTAATTCTCAGAGGAAATATATTTAAAGGTTTTATTTATATATATATGCACATGTATTTATACACATGCACACACACATAGAAAGTTATGAATTTTAGGGAATGTCACTTAAAAAAAAAAAAGGTTAAGTTTTTGCTCATGATTAAAATAGAGCTCAGTAGGTGCTCTCAATTGATTACTTTTTTTATGTATAGAATTAATATAGTTAAAAAAAAAAACAAACCAAGCCAAAAAACTTCAAGGTTTAAAATCACTAATTTTTCCTAAACCTAGAACTGTAGTTCTCTTCAAAAAAACTGTTACAGGAGAGAAATTTTCTTTCTAAAGAACACACATTCTAAAGAACGTAGCTTATTTGAGCTACGTAAAGGGCAAGATAAAATTAATCTCAAAAAAAATATTTTAACTGCAAAGTAGTTGCTTGCTATCAAAAAAAAACCAAAGAAGCAACTTCGTAAATTTTTTCTTAGCTCTGTTATGAACCACCTCAACTTCTGCAGGAGGGACATGCTGCCCACTCTGAAGCTGTCAGGTTTTTTTAAGTTCTAGAAAACCGCTCCAGATATGCACCAGGGAAGCAAAAGGTAGAAATCACAAAATTCAGTTTCATTCTGCATTGGTAGCAGCATGTAGGAAATGGTCAACATGTAAACAACAGTGGGTATATATCAGTAGATGTCTAACAGAGAAAGACTGGAACAGCAACAAAAAAAGAACAGACACAACATCACAGAGTTAAGCAAAGAGAAAGAAAAAAAGTTTTCCAAGAAAAAAAGAAAAAAATTAAAAAGAAAAAAAAAAAGAGAACAGGAAGCTGGTAAATGCTTTCCTGCACAGACCAGCTACTTGTCCTTAAATGTTCCAGACAGCTGTGGTAGCAAATATGTGCATGCATGTGTGTATGCATATTTCTAGTGAGAGTCACTCCGCATAAGCAAATTACAAACTAGAAGGTATTTTAAAAATTCAAAAGCATAATTGTGTCGGTAACACAGTGAGATTCAGAAGTCTTCCAGCAACAGAAGGCCGATAAAGTGGCTGTCATTTTATCCTCCTCTAATTAGCAATACTGTAGACAAGGTGGAAACATCTAACAGAGTATATCTGTGTTACAGCTTATCTGCCAAAGCTTTCAGTTAAGCGGGCAAAAGTAACATAGAATATTTCTTAACAATGCCGCATTCCTCATCTAGCCATCAGGATGCTGCTCCCCCAGCTAACTATGCAAGATGGTGTTTGAAAACAATTCTAAGTATGATACAGCATATGTCAGTGTTTAGGTAAACAACTAACTGCTTTATGGCAAAAGTCTGGAGGATTTTAAAAGGTGAATCGGACACTTGATAACAGTTGTGACAGCCTATACCAGGAGTTAGAAGGGACTGCCAGGCTCCTCACTCCTCCTTCATGCCACTGTCAGGAAAGAAAACATCTGCTCTTCCCTGAAGGACACTGTGAGATTTGACCTGACTTTCAATACTGTACTTAAAAGAAATCCATGTCAGAAATGCTGTCTCCCCAACCCACTGAGGTCCGCAAAGCTCTCCTGTAGCACTGCCATAGAAGCTCAAGTTAACACTGTGCAAAAATAAGAGATTAAATGACATTGTGAACAGTATTTTCCATTTGTAAGTCACCTTCACATGGTAAGGGGTGATAGAACTTATTTTAAAAAAACAGAAAGCCGAGGTGCAGCTCCAGTATTTGTCAGTGCACCAAAAGGAACAGACCCTGTCACACAGCCAGCAGGTTTGTGGGTTGTAACAAGCCAGGCACCAGAAATCAGAAACAACAGCTAGACCTTACACTTTTCTATTCCAGATTGTTTCAGCTGCACTGCTTTACTCCACATCACAAATAGCACACATGATGAGCAGTATGTCTAGCTTCCCCATCAAGCTGACTTGACAGTTCCTTTCCATATATCCCTCTACTGGCTCCTTGGCTACCACTATAACAAGCTTACACAAGTTACCACATTCAAAAAACCCCAAATATAGTACTCTATCCTTTCCATACCTGTATTCTATTGTCAAGATTTGCTCTCCATCCCTTATCACTTGAACTCTGTCAAAGCTTCTGGTCTTAAGCACTGATCTGTCATATGCCTCTTCGCATTAGGCAGTGGAGAAAGAAGGAAGGTAGCACCGTACATAGAATGGTTTCGGTTGGATGGGACCTTAAAGCTCACCCAGTTCCAAGCCGCCTGCCATTGGCAGAGACACCTTCCACTAGGCCAGGCTGCTCCAAGCTCCATCCGACCTGGCCTTGAACACTGCCAGGGATGAGGCACGCCAGGGGGTGGCAGCGGGTCCCCACGCCCGCGGGGCGGGCACCCCAGCACTGCCCAGCCGAGCAGGCTGGAGAAGGCTAGCTGGAAGCGGTCGTTCCGGACACCGCTCCGCCCGCAGGGCGTTTTCACCTCAGGAGGCCCCGCGAGCAGAAACACCTCACGAAACACCTCCTGGCGGGGTGTACAACCGGAGCCCCAGCTGCCTCGCTCCCACCCCGCAGCCTACCTGGCCGCTCCGTCCGCCGCCTCCTCGGCTGCGCCCCGCTCCGCACGCCCGCGCCGGGACACCAGCATAGAGCCGTTATCCCACCCTCCGCACGGGGAGTCGACAGACTCTGCACAGCAAAGCCACCGAAGACTTCAAACCACCGCCTCGCCTGGCGGGCCCGAGCCCGGCCGCTCTCACCAGTGCCATCGAGCCCCCCCTGCGCGGGAGCAGCCAACGCCCGCGCTGTTCGAAAGTAAACGGCAGCGGGGCGGGGAGTCGCGTTCAAACGGGGCAGGTGACCGTTAACGGCCGCCCTGCAGGTACCTCCCCACGGCAGGCGGGCCCGGGGGTGGCCGCTAAGGGCTGCGAGACAAGGGAGTCAAGCAGAGCCCCTGAGGCGCTGTTTTCCAGCTGAAGCTGAAGGAAATGAGGCTTTGTGTATCTCAGACTCGGCTGAACGTTCAAGGCAGAGGGAAAGGCAGACACAGAGCAGGAAAGAGGTACATTGCTACTCAGAAATTATACACTTGGTGCCGCCATCATCCTCAGTAACAAAAGGCGAGGCTTTAAAGGGGAAAAGCGTTGGCCTACAGCTGTGTGCTCTGCTCTTCTGTGCCATTAGTGTAATCAATGTCTTACCAGACTTACTCTTCTGCACAATGTGAAGGGAACTTCACCCTGAAGCTAGAAAACAAGAGACAAACCCTGACGGCTGCTTCAGGGGGAGCAGGAATAGGCTTTCTGCCAACTACTAAATAAAAATTAATGCATGTAAGTGGTAATGTTCAGTTTCAATTTAACCATATTCACCTACTTCATCTGTCGAAAACATTTAAGGTATTTTAAGTGAACCTACAAACAACACTGCAGTAGGAAGCAAGTGGATGAGCACTGTGATTACTGTGACACTGGTAAATCTCTGGATTTTTATCAGGTAAAGTTCCCAGTGCTGTGTGGACTTTCCTCCTATTCCAGATTATTCTATATTTATTTACGGTTCACCGAAGTAAATTAAAACTGTAAAGTTATTATCAGGGGTTACATTCATAGTTAATTTAAAAGAGAAATTAATGTTGTAATGTGCATCATAATATATCATCATTCAGAAGTTACCTAAACATCTGTCCTAAAACTTGTATTTAGAGGACCTTACAGAGATATCTGGGGAACATTTGGAATTATGTTCCAGATAATAAAAAAACCCTCAAGTGCTAATCATCACAGTTCAACTGATAGGCACAAAGTTCTCAATACTGTATTCAGCTGTAATTGGTCTTTTCTGTGTGAAGCCATTATAATAGTAGTCTTACCTTCATATCTTCTGATGCCAGTTACACCACTTTAGTTCTGCATGTTTAACAACTGTAACTGAAACTTTTTTATGCTATTATAAAATTGAAGTTTTTCAACTTAACAAGTTGAAATAGTGCTTTCTATTACTGTATTTCCACTTGTGGCAGTACAGATGCTGCCATCTAGGTCCAGCTTACTCAAAATGTATTTTGAAACCATACAACTATCCAGACACCACACAGCAAGGGATTTATCCAGTAAAAAATGTATAGATTAGAAAGTGTCAGTAAAATTCTTATTTTGCCATAAAAGGGTTTCAAGATGTTGAAAATCAATTGTTTCCTTAAAAAAACTCCCATAGTTTGGAGAAACATTAGGTTCTTCTGACTTGAGAACAGGACTTCTCCAGAAGAAGGTAATGTTCTTTCCAGAAGAGATGCAATAGCAAGGGGGGGGGGGGGGGGTTCTA
>JANHGB010051239.1:0-18854 GCA_026283785.1 Coracopsis vasa
CCCCATCTAGCCTGGCCTTAAACACTTCCAGGGATGGGGCAGCCACAGCTTCTCTGGGCAACCTGTTCCTGTGCCTCACCACCCTCATAGTGAAGAATTTCTTCCTAATGTCTAACCCTCTTTCAGGTTAAAGCCATTCCCAGTTGTACTGTCACTACATGCCCTCATAAAAAGTCCCTCTTTTCGTAGGACCACTTTAGGCACTGGAAGCTGCTCTAAGGTCTCCCCTGAGCTCTTCTCCAGGCTGAACAAGCCCACCTCTCTCAGCCTGTCTTCAAAGGAGAGGTGCTTCAGCACTCAGAGCATCTTCATGGCCCTCTCTGCACTCATTCTAACAGGTCCATGTTCTGATGTTGTGATCCCCAGAGCTGAATGCAGAACTCCATCCTGGTAGGGTCCCAGGAGAGCAAAGTAGTGGGGGAAAAGCACCTCCTCAGACCTGCTGGTCAAGATCCTTTCGATGCAGCCCAGCATACAGTTGGATTTCCAGGTTCCAAGTGCATGTTGCCGGCTCATGTTATGCTTCTCATTTACCAACACCCCCAAGTCCTTCTCCTCAGGGCTGCTCTCAGTCTATTCTCTGCCCAGACTGTATTTGTACTTGGGGTTGCCCTGACCCAGGTGTAGGACCTTGTTGAATTTCATGAGGTTTGTACTGCCCCACCTCTCAAGCATGTCAAAGTCCCTCTGGATGACGTCCATTCCCTCCAGCGCGTCAACTGCACCACACAGCTCAGGGTCATTGGCAAACTTACTGAGGATGCACTCAATCCCACTGTCCATGTTGTAATCGTAAAATGCAAAACTAGTTATCATCATCTACAAAGCGGAAGATTTTGTAACAAAAACCAGAATACACATTTTAGATGAATAGTAGGTCTGTTTGTAATCTCATCTTTGAGTGGCATTGCACAGTGAAACTTTTCTATTAAATACATATTATTTTAAGAAAGTAGTACAAGATTTTACAAATATTTAAGGGAAATAAGACAGCAAGTTTTTATAAAAATTGACATTATTACTTTGAAATTGTTTGAACATGACTTTTAATAGCCCTTTTTCTTACTACTTAATTTTTGACAATACTTTTATTTTGGAGAAAGTATGTTACCAGTTCAGTCCATTAAATAGTCATCCATTTCAGCGTTGCTCAACAGCTTTCCTGTTTGCTCAGCTCATGAGGGAAAATAATAATTAAGGAATTAAGAGGCTTTAAACCTGAACAGCTATCTCAAAAGACATTTTTTTGGTAGATGCATACCATTAGATACGCTGTTTACCCATCTAGCAAAGTAGATTCCCCAGCAGGATACAGCCTTATATGCTTCACTGCCTTTAACGTATGCTCTACATCTATCTTTAAATATCTGGATAATTTGTTATTTCCACATAAGTATTATAAAACATTTGATGATTTTATTAGTTTTGTTGCATCTTCTTAAAAGAACGAGGTGCTTACAGTAAATTACAAGTCTTGGTCAATGTCCTCTTCCTTCCCTGCTAAAATGAGGAGTAAAATGCATATTCCATTCTGCATCTCTGAAATTTGTTTTCCTTGTATCTTTTACTTGTTGTTTAGTTTTAATGATTTTAATTTGAAAAAAATAATGACTTGTATTTGACCTGTGGAAAGAAATCTAGAATATACCCATTTACTCTGAGTTTTGCGATATTTGGTAGCTTGGTAGGTCACAGGGACTCAAATTAATGTCTGTCTCCCATCCCTGGAAGACAGGCTGCACCTTGGCCTTAATAGTCCAAGTTCCGTTAGGCTGCTGCAGCCAGTCAGCATCATGTTAGCTCAAAACCAGGCAAAGTTTTGTGTTGTCTTTACCAGCTGGTTGTTAAGGATCACTCTTCACCATAAGAGACATCTGGACATTACATTGTTGGGATGTTTATGAGATACGGGAGGGAATGGAAAGACTTGGGTGGATGAATTGTGTGGGATATTGTGCGGGTGGTGGGAACAAGATACTGCATTGGAAGGGACATCTGAAATGTAGGCTGCAGATGTAGGGAAACTTACCTCATTAGTTCTCATGTTCACTGAGCTACTTGTACTCTTGTTTTTCCGCACTGTAGTTATGGTTGCTGTGCTTGAGATGTCATTACAGGGATCCAGTTTTAATAACAGGGGAAAGTCATCTTCTGAAAAACCACCAAACTTACCTTGAGGTAGCTTCTGAAAAAGAAACAATTACTGATTACTGTTGAGCAATTTCTAGCAATTTTAATACAATTCTGCAATGTAGCCTTTATGTTGTACTCGGAATGATGCCTCGATCTGAAAAATTAAAGCCCTTTAGAGTTCCCCAAGAACTTTCCTCATGGATTTCAGGGCAACCAGAGTTTTCTGGTTTCTAATAAGCATTTTGCAGAGAGAAGAGAACTACCATTTCATTTCTTGTATTTTAAACTATACTGTTGAAATTTCTTGTGCCTTTAAAAATTATTTTGATTAGCTTTATGAAAATGTCCTCCTTTCTCTGGTGCTTGTGCATTTTGTTACATGCATTGTGGTGAGCTTTTCTCTGTCCTTGTACCTTTTTTGACGCTGTATGACTTCATGTGCTTATATACTTTGATTTATGTCAAAATTGGGGTTTACAGCTTCCTAGATTTGTTGTCTTTTGCACTGCTCAGATGGAGGAGCTCACTGTGGTGAAGCTACAGGAAAGGCAATGGAAGTCTGCTTAGGGTTGTCTTGTCCCTAAGGTGATTTGCCTTTAAAGATAAAAATATGTTCTTGTAGGTGCATTGTGAAACCAGGTTAATCATTCTTTGTTAGCTGTTTGTTGCATAAAGACATTACTTTTGGAACAGCAGCGCTGTGTGATGGGTTTTCGCTCCCAGCCTGCGGTATCTCCAGGTATTCCCTGAGGCAGGTATCCAGGTTACCATCCTTCCAGAGCCCTAGGAGCATGGGTGGGAGGCAGCAGCATCTGTGCTTCTCTGATGAGCAAAATAGTCCCTTGCTGCAGTTACAGTAAATCTGAAAGTAAACATTTAGCAAATTCCCCTTGGCCTTTTAACAGGAATTAATACTTCTAATCTCAGGTTTATCATTAGGGTTGCACAATATAAGCTCCTCTTTCAAATTGTGTTTTGTGTTAAACATTCGAGCCTAGCAAGAGAGGGAGGCAGTGCAGCTATTTCTGAGTTTTCATTATAGAATTATGAATATTTCTTTCTTGGAAACATTGTTAAAAAACGATTTTCAGTGACAGATTGCAAACTTTTACTTTCCTTCCTCTGAGTTTTTTGTATGCGTTTTAGTTTCCATACCAATCCATCAATGCACAGATAAAACTGAAATAATGATTCAGAGGATGTCTTGTAGTATGCCTAGTTTATTGCAAAAAACCTTATTGCTCATTACCAACCAGAATGGAGAAATACCGTAGTTTGGCCAGAGATACGTAGCTGTTTCAGTCTCAAGAGCAGACTTTATGCTATTTAGTGCAAGAACTTCAGATGTAGATGAATTGTGCATTTATTTCTTTGTATTTTGGAGAACAGTTTCCAGTATTTCAATTGTGTTTTGAAGGTATATGAGGAGTACAGTTTGGAAGAAAACCAGAGTAGATTAGCACCCAGGTGGTGTTATTGCTGTTAAGAGGTGTCTTTGATTGAGAAGTGAAAAACCATGGTTGTGCTTTCAGCCATTCCTGAGGCTTATTATAAATGGTACACAGCACATAGGTAGCAAAGACCATCTGCAGCATACCTTTTGAAATACTATTGTACTGAGCAGTAGGTTTTTGAATAGTAAAAATTTCAGGTAGTTTCCAAGTTCTGGAAACTGTACTTTTTATATTTTGATCCTGTAAACTGATAAACAGCAGGAAACATAGTGTAGTAGGCTGCTTCTCAAGTTTGCACTGCTAATGAAGAGCATCTTCTTTCTTGAAGTTAATGGTTGTTATATACTTCCTGCTATTTGCTGCCTACCCCTAAAGCAAATTACAAGTTTGTGAGAGAGATTTATGTTGATTCTAGAAGCCTGCTATTTCGGCAAGCCTTCATCCATAGTGTCCATGTCTCAACATGAGTCAACAAGATTCTATGGATACTCAAAATATTTTGAAACCATATGAACAGAATGTGTATTTTCCTCTGGCTAGTAAAACTCAGTCATAAAGTCTTCATAGACTTATAATATGCAGAATCCAAGCAACTTGGCAAATAAATTGTTTGTTAAAGCATATTCTGGCTGTATCTCCAAACTGCGTTTAGACAAAATAGCATTTTATTCATGCCAGGTATTGGACTGGCTGCTGGAGACTCAGGTTTTCTATTCAAGGAGGTGGAGCAGATTTTTGAGTTGGCCAGTGACCTTTCTAGAGAAGAATGTTAGTACAATATTTGTCCTTTGTACAGACGCTATGGGATGAGGAAAGAGAAATTTTATATTGCCTCTTAGTAGAATATGATGTCCTGAATTAACAACAGAAAAGTCAATTAACATACTGATTGCTTTTTGAAAGAACTGGAAGAGAAATAATCTGAGCACTACTACTTCCTTAATAGATTACTCCGGGTTCCTCAGATACTGGTTTTGAGGCTACATATTAAAATACTGTCTTTCAGAGAAGGGAGCTTGATCTTGAGATGTATACCAAGACTTGTGAGTGCCTTTTTTATTTCGATCTTAATTACAATGTGAAAAGCTTGCATTATGGTCAATTTCCCAGGAGTTATTTATGCTTCTGCACTGTACCTAAGGAGCATCTAAATTAGTTAGTTTTATCATTTAGTGTCTTATCTTTTCAGATAGATCTCCAATTCCGTTGTATACTTTGTACCATGTAGCAATTCATTTTTTGTGCTGACCTGTTCTTTTCTTTGTTTCTAGTTTATGCTTATGCTTTTGTTCTTTATACGTCTGCTTTCATATGTAGTTTTTTGTTGTTATGTTTGTATTCTGATACTCTTCATTATTCTTTCTCATGTTTTCCTTCTTTCTAGCCCAGTTTTTGGCATGTGTTGTATCGATCAGAGATTCCCATCTAGTATTATATGGGAGGTTCTTCTGTAAAGTTAATGGGAGACATGATGGAAAAAGACTTCATTTATTCTCCTTTGCACCTGTGCTTGTGTCTAAAATTATGTTAAAATGTGATAGGAATGCAAAGGAAGACTCTTTGGTGCCTCTAGATGTTGCCTGTGCCTGAATCTGCTCCTTAATTATGTGATTAAACTTCTGCAAATGGGAAGTAGACAAGAATGCACTGAATTCCAGCGTCTTCTACTGGACAGTAATTGTCAATATTAGATATGAAGTGTAGTTAATTTACCTGAGTGAATGTTATTGACTGCAAGAAAGTTACACAAAATTACCAGTGCCGGAGTTTAGTTTTACATTTTGGCTCCACATTATGCACTTAAATAAACAGCTACATGTTGTCAACTAATGAAGTGAAAAACCTAAAAGAAATGACTTTCTATCCCAGAGGCTCCAAAGGATTATCGGGTTAATGGCTACATTTTTATTCTGGTTTTGTAGAAGACCATGTTCTACTCAGGGAATATAATTCTAAATCTTTATAATTTTATCACAATTTTTAACGTTTATTTATAGCACTGTTTTGGTTTTATCATCCATGTTTGGTTTCAATGAACTTCTGTTCTAGTCAGACTAAAGCAGTGTACCGAGGATGAATTTCATTGGTGAATACCAGGAGCAATCCAAGGCAATACCTAACTTTTTTTCTAAATACTTTAATGGAATTATAAATATGATGAGCTACCTTGATTGTATGTTTGCTGTATAAATAGTTGTTGCAGAATTTTTAGATGGCATTAAAGTGCAAAATATTATACAATATAAAAATGAAAAGGTGCCACATATTAATATATACTGGGCATACACTAAAGTGTTTGCAAGGTTTTACATTTTATTATTATAAAATACCGGAACTTATTTCTGTCAGTCCCTATAATAGTTAAGAGATAAAAGTCTAGCTCATGGATGTGTAGCACTAAGGCAATCAGCTACTACAGATTTCTACTGATGTGAATTTTATTGATTATTGCAGAAATAAATACTGGTTTGGGAAGCACCTGGAAGTTCTTTTTCAGCAGGATTTAATGTTTATGTAATGTTTATTTTTACATTTTTTAATAGTGTGCAGTTCGTGCAGCTACTGAAGGCAGAATCCTTGTGTTGGAAGGTTTGGAGAAGGCTGAGCGGAACGTCCTGCCCGTATTAAACAATTTACTGGAGAATAGGGAAATGCAGCTTGAAGATGGTCGTTTTCTGATGTCTGCAGAGCGTTATGACAAACTGCTGCAGGTATGGAGATGCTGTTTGGATTTCCCATGGTCTTTTTCATGTTCTTGGCAGTGCTAGAATACTGTTATGAAGGGGAGAGTATTTATGAGTCAGATGGAGGCAATCTCATCAAGGTTTCTATGTTGGTTTTTTTCTGTGGTGTTACATAGGGTGACATAGGCTGGGTGACAGCTATGTGAAACGTCAAACTGCTGCTTGCAACAACAACAAAAAGTTTTCATCTATATCTTATCTCTTCACATGAAAAAGAGTAGTCAGTGTTAATGTTGTATGAAGCCTGTATGCTTCTAAAATGTAAAAGCCACAATGTAAGAGTAACTAAAATATACTTGAGAAAAGAGATTTAAATTGAAATTGTTCACATGAAGTTCAGATAATGCTTCAGCATTGTAGTAGCCCTGTTGCTAAGCTTTTAAAATGTTAGGATACCAAAAAAATGAGGTAAAGATGAGCAACACTATGTTCTTTAGTGTTGTCTTGCCTTTAATTTTCAAAAGTATATGTAAACTGCCAATCTAAATTATAGGAAATGGTTAGAGAACTTTATTTTTGATAGGAAAAGGGATTTTAGCATCTGCTGCCATTGCTGCTTTAGCCATTTTCCTTTTTTTGGGCTTTGAGTCCTACTGCTTGAATGTGAGTGGATACTTTTCAGGCTTTTGTGGTCCTCAGTAAATCTCATCAAACAGTTTTCGGTAGTACTCTGCATCTCACTTTCATGTACCATAGCTTCTGATCACATACCTGTCAGTCTCTCCTAACAGTCTGACACCTGCTTGCTTGTGTTTCTGTCTGTCATACCTAACAGTGGTAAAGTACCTAATTCAGACCCATGTGGCACAGGAAGAAAATTTACAATAAGCCTTCTGTCATTGATCCTGATTGAATGACATTGCCAACTATGCTGAAGTGTAGTGGTTTTCTGAAAATATATCCTTATTTCTTATGCCTCTTATCTGATGCCTCTCTCATCATCTCTCATAATTCTTCTGATCCATGCCTTTTCCCAAAACATATTTCTGATATTTAATTAGTACATGCAGTTGTTAGAATCATTATCATTATATTTTAAATGTAAGCTTTTAAAATGTAATTGTATTTAAAGACTGAAAATGAGAATTCAAATTTAGATAGGATTTGGTTGCAATTATGCAAAGCATCTGCCTCTTTTCTTTTTTCCTTTTTAACAGTTTTCCTAATGATAAAATGTTTCAAAATGAGTGCCTTGGGCACACTGCTAATAGTATATGAATTAAATAAATCTCTTGCTACAATGCTTAATCTAATAGTGTTGTTTTGTTGTTTGGGGAATATTGTATTATATAAGCTAATGTTCTTTTTCTCTTCTCCTGTGTGAATAATTACTGTACATCTAGATCTGCAGGAAATGTACTCATGTATGGTTTCAAGGAAGATGTAACTGTGATGTGGGAAGACTAAAGAGTGCATTTTTTGTGTGCAGTGAATTTTTATATGATAAGTGAAACACAACATTTAATGTCCTCATAAAGGAGCCTAGTTCTGTATTCTTGCTTATAATAAAGTGTAACTTGTAAATTAAACTTTTAAAATGCACATTTTAGTCTCTTGTACAGTTACAAGAGGGGAAAAAAAGTAAAAAACTTGCTCATGGTAACCCACTTCTAATATTTTAGAATACAACTAATTTTGTGATCCACTTATTTTCTGGGGTTTTTTGTGAAATCAGTGTTATAATGATACTTTCTCAGCTTGACTATCTTCAGTCAAATTGCTAAAGGCCAAAAGCTACACTTAATCAAGCATTCTGTCTATGTTCATTTTTCAAAAACTTGCTTTTACCCGCCACAGATTTGACTAGTTCAGCCCTCTCTAGCACCTCTGAATGAAAGACAAGAACATTGCCACATTTAGGTTGAATGATCTGTTAGACAGTCTACAGCCTAGTCATCATGAGGTTTTTATGATGGGGTTTCTTTCTTTTCTTGTTGCTTTATTTTAATTAATTTAGAGTCATACAAAATCAGAGTTAGATGCATGGAAGATTGTTCGGGTTAGTGAAGATTTTCGAGTGATAGCATTGGGCCTGCCAGTACCCAAATACTCTGGTAACCCTTTGGATCCTCCCCTTCGGTCTCGATTTCAAGCTAGAGATGTTTATCATCTGCCCTTTAAGGTAAGTGTCCTAGCAGAGGGGTCGGATTATGTGTACTGAGTAGAGCTAATATTTTGACGTTATGTTTTACTTACTTCACCTTTGAAAAGACTCCTTGAGTAATAAATTTATCTGAAAGGGCATTTTTCATAATGGGGCCTAATAAGTTCCTGGAAAGCAGGTTTATTGTTGCCAAGGAATGTTACAGTAGAAAAATAACTTCTGTAAAACGTGTAACCCTAAAAGAAAGATTTTATAATCTTTCTTCTTTTGTTTATTTATTTTTTTAATAAAATTAATTCTGTGTCAAGGAGCAAGTAGAATCCACGTGTCTAAATTAGAGGGAAACATAGAAATTTTACATCATGAGCTGTGAACTACAGTCTGATCCCCAAATTAATTTACCCTGTGATTTTATGTTCTATTTCCAGGACCATCTTCAGCTATTATATTCAATTGGATCAAACATTTCCACAGAGAGGTAATTTTTCATATTTAAAAAAAATGAAAATGGAATGAATGAAGAAAAGTGGTGTCCTTTCAGGATTCCTTGCTATTTTTGTGTCTTCTTTCACTGCATAGAGACCAGAACTGAAAGAATTTTTTTAATGTGTGTGGGTGTATGCTCACAGAGCTTTTCATATGCAGCCTTCATATAATGAATCCTTAATGCTTTAGAACTTCAATCACACCTTTCTTATTTGCACTCAGAAATAGTTTCAGCATCTTATACTCTATTTAACTTTTTAGACTTTAGTATTTTAAATATAGATAGCATGTATAAAACTGTGTAATTATTTTTTCCTATGCAGAATTTCTCAGCTCCTGTCTTTTGCTACAACTCTCTGCTCTCAAGAATCTTCTACATTGGGACTTCCAGATTTTCCTTTAGACAGCTTATCGGCTGCAGTTCAGATTTTGGTATGTGCATACACATGTGCTGTGAAACTGTATGGGCTTAAAATTTCTTAAAATTAGATGTGGATTATTCATGTTGTTAGAAGAAGATGAGCCTTTAAAAGATAAACCTGAAAAAACCTAAGGACAGTTTGAGGGAGAAAACCCCGATCAGATATCTCTGGATAATACTTTAACCAAGCGTATAGCATAATAGTAAAGGACAAAATATGGCATGATGGAAGATTTGTGATGTGATTAAATGTATCTTAGTTCTCAAAATGGGTTTTATTCCACTAAATCATCTTAACTGACTTCAGATGCATCTATATGTTACCTGATGACACTGACATAGTCAGTGGAGAAAAATAAAAATCACAACCTAAAAGTGCTTCTGATTTAGTAGTATGCGTGATCATATTGATTGCATTACTATCTGTTATTCTCCATTGACACCAAAAAGGACACAAACCAACCACATTCAGATATGGGTATGTGATGCAGTTAAACTGTGTGAGATGAAGCCTACATTAGGTCTTTGGGTTGGCTGGCAGATTTTAGAATAACCATAGTCATAGAGGGTTACCTGAAGGTACAGGTTGTGTACACTTGAAGATGCAGTAGTTCTGACAGCTACAGACCACCACAGGGAAATACAAGTACTGCACTTTGCTGAGTTCACAGTGACAGATCAGTCAGGTCAGGACTACAGCTCAGGCAGTCTTTCTGCTTTCTGACAGGCTTTTGTCCCTTGGACTTTATGATTACATGGTAAAAAGTCAAAGTAAAAACTGAAGATGCCTTCTGAAGGAAGTCAGGGAGATGAGATCTGTATAAAGAGAGAGAGGGGTTGGGGCTGGTTTACATGCAGGAAGATACAGTCTTTCAGTCTTTACGGGAGGATGAAACACCAAGACAGCTTCTGAAACCCTCTCTCCAAGGTACCAGGTGTCTATAGAGAGGACTTTCTCTGTTTTGTCTCCTGTACAGTCATTTTACCTATGGTACTGCTCAGCCGCAGATCAATTCTACGTATTTTACTGGATATACATTAAAACATAACAATTACTTGTATTACTGTGGTGTTCAGTTCCCTCAGTTGTGCTCTATACTTACAAACGTAACTTCTTTCTGAATTAGTTATACTGCATCAGATGTTAAGAAGTGATTAAAAATCAGATTCACAGAAATGAAATGGTTTTTGAAGGGCTTTAGGAAAGAAATACATGTTGGATTTTAAAATAAGTTGTAACTTTTTATTCTTTGAGCTCTGTAGTGAAAAATTATTTTTAAATGAATGCCAGATGGCTTTCAGAGTAATGGAAAGAAAATGAGCCTTAAGCTATTATCTAAACTATGGAATGAAGGAAGCATTTTATTTTACATTAGAGAATGTGAAGTGTTATCATTGTATGACAGTGTCTATTTTAGGTAGACGGGAACTGTTTCTTTTAGAATTAGTTTTAATCACTTGTTTTCTCTAAGCTGACTGTTCCCAGTGATTCTAGCTACAGCATTTTTCCTTCATATGCTGGGTCACTGCCATCCTCTACTTCTAGCTTGGTTGATTCACTTGTTTAAAAGTGTGAAGGGAATACATTGTAATGACTAGCTTCGTGTCTTCTATCATGGATTCAAACAGTCCCAAATGTATTTGTTCAGTTGAAAACTCCTGCCTGCTAAAAGGGAGAATTTTTTCATTGGGTACTGTCCTGAAGAGGCTGATTTCATACAAGCCATTGTAATTATTATTAGTTTGAGATAATGTGGACAAATTATATGTTATGTCTTTATATATAGACAGAGCACTTTTAAAATGCAATAAAGGACTCCCTGATCCTTTAAGCAGGACATTTACTACAGTGACTTAAATGGTTTATTTTTATTGATCTTTTTTAAATATGGAACATTATAAATAGTATTACTGATTATAAGTATAAATTGAATTATGCATTTCATAAAATATGCATGTCCTGGCTTCATTTCTAAGCAACTCTTCTTTCAGTTGGGTGCCTATGTAAATTCAAATGTATAACTGAAAATCAGTTGATTTAATTTGAATTATATAATTTACTTTTTACTTGGATGAGGGCTTAAAAAGTAGTGCTAGTCCATTGACTGTTTTTCACTACTGTTACAAGAAGTTCTTAAAAATTTACAAGTCTTTTTTAAAACAGTCAAGCATTACTTTAGGGTTTTTGAAATACATTTTTCCACCATGAAAGGCTTTATGCAAATGTTTCTCGAGTATTCATGTATGCATTTCCATTTCTTTCTCCACTACTGCAGCAAAATTATCAAATCTTTGTCTAGTTCAGGCAGCAACTGGAAAAAAAATTAGTACTTGTAACTAACAAGGAGAAAGGAAAAAAAAATTGTTGCTTTCCGTTTTGTGTGGAAAGTGCAAGCAGACTTAGTATCTCATTTCAAAACAAAGCAGTTTTGATCAAACTGTTCAGAAATTTCTAAGAATTGACTTAAGTAGAACCTGTACAGTGTGATAGGAGAAAAATTAAACACTAGAAATTGCTGTGAATGTGTAGATCAGTATTGTAATACAGATTTCTTGTCGTATTGATTCTTTTTTGGTAGTACGATGAATCTTGGTTACCTGTGGTGGAATTTGTCTCTCTGACCTTTAAATGTCTTTAGATATCTGAGCCAGTTACTGTAGCTTCCATTTATGCACAGGAAAGAAAGTAATTTTTAGGATCTGGTGGTTCTAATCTACTTGAGACATCTATATTATAATGAATTGCACTTGAGAAATGCTTGTTTTGAAATTTGATTGAATACTGGATGTAGTGGTCATTTATATATTGCCGTTGCAGTTTTATGTGAAGTTCAGCGCTGTGTAAGATTTTCAGGTTAATGGATAGTGATCGAATGAGCCAATATTTTCTTTTTTTAATTTATTTTATTTAATTTGAATTAGGATTCCTTTCCTATGATGTCAGTCCAGCATGTTGTTGACCGGCTTTACCCCTATAATGTTTTCCTTGGAAAGGAAGGCAGAACTGCAGTCAAAGATGCATTAAAAGTAAGTATTGTACATATATACTGTAATTCTAGGGAGCGATGGATTATAACAGTAGTTCTCCTGACAAAAGTTTCTTCACTACTTCCATAAAAAAAAGAAATTTTAGGTAAACTAAATGGCTATATTATTGCTGATGCTAAAACAGTATTTAAAAAAACCCAACCTTCATAAGCTAGTAGATTGCATTATAGTGAAAGGTGAATCCTCTATGTTCTGTAGAATATTTAGACCCCAGTTCAAAGTCTGCAGAAAAATCCTCATTATATAAGCAGCTAATTAACTTGAGAGTAGCTACTTACATGGTTATGTAGTCAAATACTTAAAAAAAAGTACTTTGGCATTTGAGTTTTAAGAGGAGATACTAAAATGACAATAGAGACCACATGCACAAAATAAATTCAGTATAGCATGATTATAGATTATATTAGTCTCTGAGTTTGGTCTGTGTTAGTCTTACTTTGTCATTGGTCAGATCTGTTTTGTTGTTTTGTTCATGTTTAGTAATAGTTTAAAAAGCCTACAATTATGATGAGTTATTCCATTTATCCTTCAAAAACATCAGTGCAGTGCCGGCTTTCTTTTGCTTTTGAATATGTTGTAGGAGTTATGTATATTGTTGAAAGTAAGCATTACCATCTTAGAGTATCTTTACCAGTTCTCTCAGTCCTGAAAATTAGAAGCTATTTGTACGTGAATATTTAGATATAACCAACTTTGTAGCTAGTGAATTTTAATTTTTCCTAAAACCAAGTCTGTGTAATGTGTCATGAAAATGTTTGTAGCCTATCCTTGCTGACACCTTCCATATGCTGCCTTTTTGCATTGGAACTCAGTCCTGTATTCCCCGTTTAACCAGGCTGGTCTCCTACTTGTTTTACTGAGTTTTGGGATGGACAATCCTTGCATTTGAAGTTGACCTGCCAGCTTTCACGAGCCTTCAAAGCTGCCTCCTGTGGGGTCCTACCTACTGCTTCTCTGAATAAGCCAATCTGGCCTAAAATCCAGGATCGGTAGTCTGTTACTTGTCTTCATCACTCCCCCTTAGGATTCTGAACTCCTTTATTTCATGGATGATACAGCTAAGGCTGGTGTTGATTGCCACATCCACAACCAATTGCTCCTTGTTTGTGAATAGCAGGAGCTGTCTGTGCATCACTCCTGCCAAGCCAGTGCAGCACCTGTGCTGAGACATTATTCCAGGCAGCCTCAGAAACCTAGACTGATTGTCATGCTATGTTGCCCTTCCACCACATGTCAGAGTGATTGAAGTTACCTATAAGAGCCATGGTCTGGGTGGAAATAGACTCCTATCTGCTAGCAGAGCAGTAGCAGTCATTTCTGTTCTTATTATGCCTTTATTTTAAATCCTTTATGTCATTTGGTTTCCCCTCTCAGTTATAAACAGTGAATGTCTTTATGTTCAATACCATCAGCTTCCTCCATTTTCCATTTCTTTTACTTAATTTTATGTGTTGTGCGTGGTTTTGCTTCCCATGTAAGACAGGTTGATTTGACTACTAAAATACCTCCTTATCACTTATATTTTTGTGGGTTAATTTGCCTTTATTTTTATTAATATACTTTCTCATTACTCCTTATACAAAGTTGTACCCTTATGTCAACAAGTACATATAATCTTACTCGGAATTTTATTCTAATTGCACACAACAAATATTGTTAAGGGGTAGACCTCAAGAAATACAGAAAATAACTGGTTTTGCTGAGGAACTTCTGTTTGTAATGATATTTTAATAATAGCAGTGCCAAAACTGTATTAAATGTGGGTAAGAAATTTTTTTTTCCATTTCATAAGAAATATGAGGGAGAGGAGTTTGGCAGAAGCAAGGTGATTTTTTACTCTACCTTCCTACAGATTCCCAAAGAGTGTCCAGCTAATATTTGCCATTAAATACTTCTGTGTAACAGAATACAATTAATACAGTAATCTGGGAGATATCAAGAGTTGAAAAAAATTACTCAAAGTGTATTGCAATTGATGGGTTAATTTGTGTGAATTGAATAACTTCTTAACATCAGCTATCATTTAAAGAAAAAAAAATCATAATAAAATACAACCTATAGGCATCAGACTTGGAGACAGATGTGGGGAAATAGTAATCTATCTGATAATATATCTTAATTTCATATCTTCCCGTCCAGTCTAGCTGTTGGAGCTGAGAGCTGAGGTAGCCAGTGATTAGGCTAAGCAGCTAGTTTTGGCAGCTGTTAGACCCTATGCATAATTTTGGAGGAGGTCATATTCTTAAGGCACTGTCTTTCCAAACCTTATCTTTAACCTGGGTAAGTCTTTTTCTTATGTGCCTCCTTGCTGACTGAGACTCCATGAAGACCTAGGTATTCCTCTTAATCCTTATTCTCAATAATGAATTAATGTGAAATACTGTCTTATACCTTCCCTGTGAGTTAAAGTAGATTGTTACAGTGTTAGTCTTGGGTGCTTAAAGGTGCTTTGAAATTCAGATCTCTTTTTGAGTGGATCTAGTTGGAATTAAAATCTGATTTGGACTTAACTCTGTTTATCAACCAGCTTTTTTAATTTGGTAGAAACGTCTCTTTACGTCAAACTAGTTAGCATCAAAAAATTGTTTATGGATTGCACACTAATCCAGCATCAGCAGTGATCTAGAGAGTTGCTTATCATACAGAACATTTGTACAAGTGCTACAGTTTGCAGTATTCATTAGTTCATTAGCTTGCAACAGACAGGACAGAAGTACCAAAATAAACTTGAGAATTATGTGCCTCTGAGTACCCTTATTTCAAGTTTCTGCACTTCGGAAACTGTATCAATTTCTATTCTGATTTTTAAAGAAGACCTTAAACTTAGAAGGCCTTGCAAAGGAAAATACGACTTGGTTTGAATTCTGGCCTTTAAAATTATTCTGTACTTGCGTGAAATACTGTCATGAAAAGTTATTTTGACAGATGAACATTTGAAATGTGATTGTAAAAGTTAAGTAAATATTTATTTAAGCTTTTTCTCTACAAGATTTTTATATAGAGAAATAGCTGCTTGCAAGGAAAACAGTCTCCAGTTAAACATTCCCAAACAATAAGCTTAAGCACATATATGTCTCCCACACTACCGGAATTTTCTTTATACTACTGCTAGGCATTTATAAATCCGGTCAACTTAATTTAGACTGAGTTTAGTGGCTCATAAGATACTACAACTGTTCTATACTTAGTTCCTCATTGTTCCATAAAATTTTATTATTTCACTTCAGATTCATCAGAGATTTTGGGGTTTGCTTTTTTAATTCTCACTTACCTTTTGCCTGCCTTTTTTTCCCCACTGTTGGAAACAACCTCTGTTGGTTTTGATGGTTTTGTGTTTTTTTTTCACCTTCAAATCAAGAGAATCTTCCCATTAGAGTTTAGAAGCAACGTAGATCAGATTTCTCTTAATAAATGAGCAAGTCCCTTTCGGCTTGCTATCCTAGTGATTAACTTTGCTCTACAGCTATTCTTGATTATTTTTTTTCATGCCTTGATTAATTCTGTGTTTACTGTCTTGATCTTGTATCAAATAAATGCTTGTTTGTTCCCTTTGACTCATTTTTGTATTATTTTCACACCCACTTTAATCTTGCCTCCGTGTTGAAAACTTTCCCTTGCAATAGGGAGTCTTCAGAATACACAGGCACTCTCTCGTGGGGAGTAGGCTAATAGTTAGAAAACTGGAATCTTTTTTATTGTCGACATTTTTGTTCACTTGTAAGATATTTCTGTTGCAAGTTTTTGTCTAAGGAAGGTTATCTTTCTCTTTTATTCCCCCTAGAATAGCTTGTAATCTTTGGGATTTTGCATTAATGAATGGTCTTAATGCCAGTACATACCACTGCAGTGGAATCTGTTCAGACTTCACTATCTATCTCATCTTGCACTTGAAGTTCTTATGTTGCTTCTCGTGAAAGAGTTCAGCCCTCTTTTTCCTTGAAAAATTCTCTTTACTTCCCATGCAGAGAATCTTTAAGAAAGATTAGTTGCTTCTGAATGCCTCTTTTGGATATCTTAGCTGTCTTGTGGGTTCAGCATAGTGGTTATCCGCAAATGTCTCACTTAAGCTCTCTGCTCCTTTGACCAGCTGCATCACCAGCATATTCTTTGGTTTCAGTGCTGAGACATTACTGATCACTAGATACTTCCAAGTAGTCAGATTTTCTCTTCTTCCTTTTTTCTAACTTTTACAGTTTGCCTTTTCTCACATGTTTGTAGGTGTGTAGAATGTGGCCTGATAATTATGAACTGCCAAACCACTTCCCTTATTTTTGGTGCCTAGTCTTCTGTTTTTCTTTCCTCTTGAGTCTGAGGCACTGAGTCTCTTAAGTACCTCCCAAACTTTCTGATACTGAATGTGCTCAAAAGTTGTCCTTCCAAGCCACAAACATTTTTTCCTTTGCAGCTATCAACTTGGACTTTGTGTGGAGGAAGTTGTTTCTGGCTCAGGCAGAAGTATGTTTAATGGGTTGTACATCCATTTCATGCCACACTCTGATTCCATATCTAGCTGTCATAATTCTAAATAAAGAACTCTGTCAAAAAGATCTGCCTTAGTCTGAAAGCTGCAAACATTTTTGTTTGCTGCTACTGTTCACGTGTAAGTGTGGTAACATGCTTACATGTGGTGAATTCAGATTGTACAAATTCAGTTAGGTGAATTCAAGTTGTAAAAATTCAGTAATGATCTTCACAGAGACAGTCCTCTTTCACCATCCTAATTTAGGGTCTAAAAGGCTGGCTGCAGAACCCTCAACAACATTTTAAGAAAACAAACAAACAACCTCCAAGAAACTCAAAACCAAAGAACATCTTAGAAATTTTAGACCCCCAAGATCTTTGTATACAAGGTCTGCGGCTGGTGTCTGCAAATTTTTCTTGTTTGATGCAGAAGCTGCTGGTGCAGATAATCTTCTTCTTGCTCCCAGTTATTCTCTTTTGTTGGTATATGATTAAGGGATTTTGGTGTACAAGCACTTTGCAATTTCGTGTATGAACAGTTTTGGCTCTATCCAAAATGCTATTAACTTAGTAACAATATTGCAATTTACTAATGAACATAAGAGTGGTTCATTTAACAGAATTATAGTTGAAGCATTTCTTAGAATCTGTTTTGAGATACTGCTCAGTAGGCAGTCATGTCCTCTGTGGTTGTTTAAACATTTAATGGTATCTGAAGTAGACTCAGCTGTTACAATAAGAATATAATTTGGTGCAGTCCTTTACTGATCATTTATCTTAAGATAAATTCATGTTTAAACATGAAATTTTTGTAGGCTCTTGTTCCAGAATGGGAATTTACAAAGTGATGAAGAGCCAAAGTGTTTATATGAATGCATCTCAGTTTTCTTTCTAAACTTTAGAAGGCAGTGCTGTGAATCCCAGTAGTAATAAAACTACATGCTTTTGGAGAATTATCTTACATTAGTTACTTCTGGTTTAAAAAAAACCTTTTTTTTTTTTTTTTAAAGGATTTTAAGGATTTGGATAATACTCATTTTCTCTGTTTTACTCAGCTTCCACAGGAATAAAGTGGCTCTATGAGTTCAGTAATTTCAGTTAGTGACTCTTTTGTGCATAAACCCCCCTGACTGACTTCCCCTTCACTAACAAAATAGACTTCATGCAGGATATTTTAAATGGTTTCCATGCTTCCTATATACAGCATAAAATAGAGTATAATGCTTAAAAGAGGATTGGGCAGACAAATGTCCCCTTTTTTGTCTTTGATATACCCAGAACATGCTGAAGGCTTAATTTGTACAGGTTATCCTCAATTTTCATTGTATGATAAGGCTGTGGAGTTAAGTAAACATAATGTTTGATGGTTATTTTTATTGGTAGCCAGATGCTTAAATCTGCAATTGGCTATAATGACCTGCAGAGATAGGTGATCTATTATTACACATGCTAAAGGCTATCATCTGTTTCTGTTATTATTTTGGTCTGTCAGACTAAGACTTGGCAAAGTCACCATATGACATTTTCAGTTTACATCTGTCACTGCAGTCAGAAAAAGTAGATGGTATACAATCTTTTTACTTTGGTTTTAAATGCAAAATGTATATGCCAACATGAATGTGAACACAGGTATGTGAAGTGAAAGTTGAAGTAAAGTAAATGGATTTAGGACTTCGCAAGCACTTGAATATACTTCTGGCCTTGTTTTCAGAAGGAGCAGTTTTAAAACCCAGAAAGCTGTATTTAATAATTAATTTGCTTCATCATCTAATTCTACAGCGTTTTGAGCTTCAGGATTCAAAAAGCCACTTGCTTCCCCGAAGGATTACCAAAGTAGAAAGTGCACATGGAAACAAACCCTTCAAGGCTGATGTAACTGTCCAGATTGGTGAAAAAGAAGTGACATTCCAGGTATGAATTTATGTCTTCATAAAACTATATATGTTTTTAGGTATGATTTTTTTTCATTTCATTGAGATTTTGATACACTTGATACAAAAACT
>JANHGB010051242.1:0-64248 GCA_026283785.1 Coracopsis vasa
GAGAGGAAAGGAGGAAGATGCCAAACAAACAGAAAATGCGAGTGTTCCAACTATTTGTAGAAGTTTTGTTTTCACAGTGTGCTTCAATCTCATTACAGCTTTTGAGGAATAACAATGATAGTCTGACATTCCTCAGATGGGAAGTGATTCGGGTGTGAATTGCTGTAGAAAAGCACTATTTTCAGTAATAACATGGCAGGTGTTTTGAAAGAAAGCTGCTCTAACCTTTCAGATTGCAGAAGCATCCCAGTAATTCTAAGAATCACAGTCTTCAAATGCCTAATTTCACTGTTGCTTTCTTAATTAAGAGGGGAAAAAAGGTGTGAGGAAGCTGAATTTTAAGACATTCTTGAAATTAGCAGCTTCCTATTTCTGATCTGTCACTAGAAATATGAAGGCTATTTACATGGAGTTTCAGGACCTCCATACCAGAGCATAATGTTGCTAGCATCGATGGACACTCCCAAGTACAAAAACTTATGCTGTGATGAAAGCCTAAAAAATTTAAAGGCATTGCACCAACTTTGATTAGATTTAGTTCTTAGCCAGTGAATCTTGTTCTTTCCTTGCCTGATCCTTGCCTGATCACCTCTCAGAAAGCCTTGCCCTGAGTAGCTGTTAACAAATTTTGATCAGATCACTTCTCATCCTTCCTTCTTAATTATATTAAATTGATCCATGGTAAACCCCAGTATTATTGCTGTCATTCATGTTATACCACAAGCTCAAGATTTGGTTAGCTTTTTCTCCTACATAGTTGTGCATTATCTAGTCAGTTTACAAAGCAAAGTTCTTCATTTCAATGTTAATCCATTCTTGAGAACCCAAATTATGAATATCATCAAAAGAACTGAGGGTCTTCTCCTCCTTCAATTAAATAGCACAGGTCCTATTATTTCTGATGAATGCAAAATTAATTCCCTCATTTTGCACAGTAGAAGTGAAAGAATCAAAGGTAATGTGTACCATTAGAGTAAATAAAATAAATCTATATGTCATATTTTCGGACCATAGATTACATGTTGTTTTATCGCTTTGGCACAGTATTCTGTTTTTCACTACTTGATAAGGACTATATTTTGCCTTTAGCTTTCATGCAAATCAGCTATTAGTATAGGGGACATTTTCAGTGTCAAACATCATGCAAGATATTCTGAGCACAGTGAGAATCAAACCTGTTCCCACCCATTCTAGCATAGGAGTGTAGGAGTTAGTTCAGAGCCTTTTGCTTGGCAGAAATCTGAATGCACCAGAGGCTTGTTCCAGATCACAAGGAAATCACTGCAAAAAAACTCAGTGACTTCAGTGAATTTGGGATAAAGCACTGAGACTTTCCTGAAAGGAAGAAAAAGGCAAATATTTCTAATTGTAAGTAATTTTAAACAGACCACTTTGTTCTCTAAAATTACCTTTAAGGAGCTGCTAGAAACCAAAAATGTGTATAATTTGATCAGTTTGATGTCTATGATATTTTTTTCCTGCTTACATTTTTTAGCTGATGGGAAAAAAAAAAAAGGTATTTTCTTACAAGCGTACCTCAGATTGATCACAGATAAATTAAAGAGCTTTGATGTGGCCGGCAAAGCATACTTACTGATCTAACAACAAATACAAGTGTTCTTGGAAAAAAACTCTCGGGCGTATACCGAAATTTCGTGTTTGTTTTTCTCTCCTTTTTTGAATAATAAAAAAATGAAAGCCATTTTTTTTTTTTTTTCTTTTTCTTTAGGAATGTTTCCTCAAGCTGATTGTTCTGCTTCAGCTAAACACATACGCTGTGGCAGAAGGGTAAACAAATACAGCTTTGTACTTGGTCCAGAACAAGAGACCTTACATTCAAACTTATGTTAAGTTTGAAAAAAAACTTAAAAGCTGCTGATAACCTGAGTTATGTTGCTGTTGCTTGGCTTTTGTTGCCTGTAAAACCTGCTGATACCAGGCCTATTTGCTCTTACAGTTCCCAATATTAGGAAAAATTATATAGAGATTGGAGATTCTCTTATATGTCCTAAAATTCAAGGGTAGAAAATCAAATTCCCATTGGTTGGTAGCCTTTCTTCTTCAGAGGGAAGAGCTGTGCATTACGGCAGTGCCTGGTGAAAAGGCCCTATGGACTCTTCTAGCTGACAGTATGATGGTGTGCTTTTAAATTGCTGGCGCTCAGCATATTGAAAATAAGGACATTTGCTGAGGCACTGGAAAGACGTAGGTGACAATGCCTTACTAACCTCAGTGGGGACAGAAACTTGCCTGCCTTCCTAGAAGCCCAGGGCTGCAGAGGGTTCACTATGGTGACAGGGTCTTCATTGTTAGAAACTTGTATTAATGCGTGGCTCAGGTGGAACTGGTTCATGATGCTCTGTCCCTGCTACCTGTGGAATAGCCTGCTTCATGGATATATCATACTGTGCCTTTAAGTGCCTGTGCTGCTTGATCAGACTATTGCTATGAGAAGGATGCCCTACTGTGCCTTCCTCCGGTCCTCAGAAATCCTGCTCTTTCCAGACTTAGTTTTTCATGGGCAGCTTTATACTTACTTGGTCTTGTCCAAGGATTTCACTCGTGGTTGAATAGCCATTGTCTTCATCTCATGTTTTTTCTCATGGAAGCAGTCAAGCCACTTTCTCAGCTTTACTTTGTATGCCGAGAAAACCAGACAGATGTTGGTGAAAGGGAATGTTTCTTTGATTTACCTTTAGATCATATTAAAAGCTCAAAATGAAGCCAGAAGCTTTCTGATGGATGCAAAGTGATCTTTTTTTTCCCTACAGTTTGATCACTGAAAACATTTAAGGTGTTTCTCATTCTGGATTAAATTCTTTAAATTCTAAAATCATTAGGGAAAACAGTTCCCCGTTGTTGTTAACCAGAGAAACATCAAACTTCTGAAAATGGCAATCCATCTGCCGTCAGGCATCTTTAAGATTTAGTGCTTGCTGTGGAATAGCCCTCCCTTTAATTTTTCCTTCCAAGTTAATCCCTGCTGCCCTTCTCTAGTAGTCTGACACATATTCTCTGGACTTTCTGTCTGGAGCCCAGGTGACAATACTGTATACAGCAGGGCCTTGTGCCCTGGAAATAATGCTTTTCTCCCTGCTTTTGATACACAAGCCCTTCGCAGCCCTGGGTTTTGGAAAGACAAGGCCTCTCTAATACTCAATTTCTAATAAATTATTAGTTACTTTTGAAAATGCAAACTCCTGTCTTCCAGTGATTAAGTTCCATTTGGAGATTCTTGGTTTTAGTTTGTTCCAGTGGTTGGGGAAATAACTTGTGTGCTGTCCCTGGCTGCTGAGTTAGCAGAGGCTGGTTCTACCGCAAACTGGAAGCCCAAGGTTTGTTTTCCTTTGTTCTGTTGGTGGTTTTTGTTTTGTTTTTTATTTAATCCCCTGAAGCTGCATAGTAGATTTCTGTCATGGTTGTCTCTAGAACTCCTAATGAAAACCAGAACAAAACAAAGCTGTTGGGAGACAAATAAACCTAATATTAGTTTGGAAGGAGTAAATATTTATCCAGGGAGAAGGAGATGACTTATTTAAGAACTGACTTAATTTATTATTTAGGAAAACCACCTTTCAGTATCCATCCTACAGCCAAGAATTGTCCTTCTTTTTCCTAGGGAATATTATAGTTTAAGAAATGAACCACACAGCCGAGAATATACTGACAAGAGCAGTCTCCCAGAATGGAACTACTCATTAAACTCATTTATCCTCCTAACAGACCATTCTGAAGGTATCACAGTGCATTAGGGACAAAGCTGGACCGCTGAAAAGTCACAGCTCTCAGAGACAGTAGCTGTAGTGGGAGGCACTCCAGTCAGGTTTGGGTTTGTACTAGCAGTTTCACAGGATGCTTGTCTGTGACAGACATCTTCACTCAGCAGCTCTGTTTAATACCTCATTTTTTAAGCTACGTGCCAAGAAAACCCACGGAAAAATAAAGTCTTGGAGAGTAGGAAGGGGCCAGGGAGGTTGTTTTTGTTTTCCTATTTAGTACTTGTTTAAGGTTCAAAATACTTGATGAGGCAGGGGATCATAAACATGGTAGAGTTTCTTAGTTGAGATTGATTTTTTTATTTTTTTTATTTTTTTTTCTTAATCCTGTGCAGACTAGTAACAGTAAGGAATATTTCTTATTTGCTGATGGTGATTGAAGCATCAGATAGTTTGTGGTCCTAGCTTAGTGGGCAGTGGACAGGCCACCTCAATTATTGGCAACTGTGATGCTTTTTCAGCAGAGAGGGCTTGAAAGGGCTTAGAGAAAGAACTGCTTTTCTCGTTCTGAAACATCCTCTCTGACACAGAGCAGGGGACAGCAGTGTGGTTACACATCCTGTTCTATCTGCAGCTGAGCCCTGCCGATGTGGTTACCCCTAGGACCTTCTTCTACCCCCTCAGCTGCTCAGCTTCAGTGCTTTTAAGGTCTCTTCCTAGCACAGTTCAGTCAAAATGATCCAGATGAGCTCTAGCACATCTAATAGTAAGGTTTTGGATTTTTTTTAACTGACCTGATCTAAGAAGTAGCCACAGCAAGAGCTGTGCCAGGAATTGGAGAGATCCATCACCTGTTACAGGAAGGCCGTGGTGAGCAGTCTGTGATGAGCTGCAAAGGGTAACCATTTAGCTTGACACAGCTGTACTCAGAATAAGCAGAGCCGTTTCAGTGCCTTCCTAGAGCAGTCCAGGAAAAACATGAGGTACCACGGCCTCTGCTGTGCTAGTGCTCAAGATGAGCCATGGGACTGTCAGTCTTTCCCTTCCTCAAGTGTGAAAAAAACACAAGGATGTTGTGCTCCTTGGGCATGGCAGTAGTCCACGTCTAGTAGTCCCAGTCTGGTAGTCTATGTTAGTGTATTTGCTGCCCAGATGTAACACACCTGATGGATTTTCGCTCCTTTGCTCTGTCTGTGCCCCTTTGTACCACACTAAATACGCTTTCCCTCTTTCACGTAACAGCTCCCAGTATTTGTGAGGTTATCACACCTCTGCAGATGATTTGAATGCTCTGTACAACATAGTTATTTTTGTATTTCCTCATAAAGCTCTTTCCATGTTTGTGTTCTCTGAACTCTGCCCAGATTCTCATCCCTTTCATTCCACTGTTGAGGTTACTGGCAATATTTCAAACTGCAGAACAGTCAAAGTAGAAATCCCTGCTAGATGAAGTGATCATCTCTGCTTTTAGCTGCAAATTATGCTGACCTGCAACTGCTGTGATTCAAGATAGCATTGCCATCCACACCCTCCATCTAGCCTGAGTGGGACTCGTGCTTCAGTGTGTTCTTGCATCCTAATCTCTGTGTCATCTAGACTTGTGACTTGACCAGAGGATATCACAGCACCCTTCCACCCACACTTTACAAGCCCCTGCTTATGTGTTATATTTAGTAGCTCACTTCTTTTCTTCTTCATACGCATAATTTCCAGGGGGGTGATTCAGGGCTGCTTACTTACCTGAGTATCGTGCATCTTTCTACAAGCACTGAATTAGGAATCTTTCTCTGAAATGAAAAGATGTCATAAAAACTGACTGAGACTGAATATAGCCTAGTGCTAATAAAACCATCAGTTTAACTTAATACGGCCATGGCTGTGTAATAAAGCAGATAGGAGAGAACTTACCTCAGTAGATCCTGTGCTCTATGTATTTGATGTGTCTAGTTTACCATGGTGCATACCACTGCCTGCAGATCGTTAGTTTTGATGTTGACTAGAACTGGAGTTAATCACGCGCTCCTCTGATTCTCTCTTGCTACTCCATATGCTGTCATTTATTATTAACCTATGTCAACAGCCCTTCCAGTAATTTATAAGCCATATTGAACTGTTCTTTTCACCTGATATTATTAAAAATAACATTTCCAGAAAGCTTTTGTGAAACACTGCATTGATGACAGCACTTACGGTCACACTTTTATGTGCTCTCTTTTCTTCTGTACTTTTAAGCTTTTGGAGATGCAGTCACATTTAGAATTACGTCCTCGTAAGTGTTTTTCAGCAGCTGTTTATTGCCAGATGCCAGCCAAAAATCTGCAATTGTCATCAGTGAGAATTCTGACACGTAACTCTCTGAGAAGTCTGTGATTCTTTTGTCATTGTTATTCATTCTGGCACTTAATGTATTTCTTCATGTATTATACCATCATCCTAAGAACATGATTTCAAGTTCTGAAACTCTTAGTACCCAATTCTTTTTTAGAGTAAAAAATCAAAAAACAAACCCTGAGGATTTTGAATATATCTATATAGTCCTCTGATACGGTCATAACAAAATCCAGACTCATGTCTCTAATCATAGCAGGGGGATTGGAACTAGATGATCCTTAAGGTCTGTTCCAACCCAAACCGTTCTATGATTCTGTGATCATGTCACTTGTAAGAAACCACCATGATAGTCCACATCTTTCCATAAACTCCAGAGTTTCTCACAGACTGCAACAGAATATTCTGGTTTTAGTTAAAAATTGGCTAAATACTATCAAATTATAATCACTATGGTGCAATCAGTAGTTTTATTTACAGAGAGTTATTCTTTCATACAAAGACATATACAGTGTAAGTGGTCTACTTTAAGGCATAGAGTTGAATGAGGTACGTTAGCAGCTAAAATAGTCACGGTCCCCAGACAGTTAGGTCTTTTCTAATTTTTCCACTAAGCTATTTTTAAAAAGTATAAAAGCATATGATTCTGCTTGAAGAAGGGAGTCCATGTCTTTGTATAAAAAGGATCTATAGGTTTTTACTGTAAAGGAATTGGAGAATTCACCTTCATAGCCTGTAGACATTATTATTAGACTTTCGCTAATTTCTTAAATTTTCTCAAAGTAATTGATCAACCTTAGAGACGCACCTTTTTGTATTTTCTGATCTATATGCAAAAGGTTTTGTTAGACCAGGAATAACAGATTTAGTGATACTCAGAGATGGTAATCCATCTTCTATTAAAATATAGACATTCTTTCTATCCTGAGGTCTTAAGACAAGTTTTCATTGAAAGCAAAATGATAGCAACATTATTAAAATGTCTCAGCTTTTGAGACAGGGAGGTCTGACACCTGGGGAGAACATGCAAGCTAACTACCTATTTCTGTGGCTTTCTTGAAAGTGAGATTACATGATTTAAAAATACTTTATTTCAGTGTTCTGTGATCTGGAAACTTAGATTTTCTACTACTTCGTAATTTTTTCCTTTTAGAAAACAAGGAATTGCCTTTGTTTTCTCTGGATTTCCAATGACCTCATGCCAAACACAACTTGCCTTGTTTTAGGCTGATTGGTCAGTTCTAACCATCAGTGTTTCAGTACTTTTACACTTAGCGTTTGTGTAAATTTGTAGCTAGTAGATGCTGGAATTTGACTAAGGCTCTCAATTTCAGAGCCTTGCTGAACAGATTCACAACCTGGTAAACTTATGATTGCCTGACTCCCACACCCATATTTAAAACCTTTCATTTTGAAGCTCTGCTGTGCATGCTAGCTCAAATTAATAATCGACGTGAAATAAACAGGTTCTGAAGTTCAGTCTGGGCTTCTGTGCCTTGAAATGTCTTGTAATGTTTTGCTGGGGAAATACTAAGTCCAGCCTGAGCCCCGAGCACCTGAGTTCAGCTAAGTACTGGATAAGTTCAGTGATAGCTGCCAGCAGATAGAGCTCTGCTGAGCTCAGAGTTGAAGTTTAAGCTAGTTAAACTTAATGCAGAATACTCAGTCCACTACCAGATTAAGTAATTTGAGGCTTTCTGACTCAAAGATGACTATCAGTATGTGCATGTGAAAAGATAAAATATTTTCACTGAAAATTTGGATCCTGCTGGATTTCTGCTTTATCATCTGCTGCCATACTTCTCTTACCTCCCTGTTAAGGGTTGAAGGAGACACGAAACTATTGTATCTGGGTTTAGATTTTACAGTCTGCTCTTTAGTTTTCAGTTGCTGGATTTCTTTACAGAAAATTCACTCTAATAAGAAATAGAATTTATTGATGAACCATACCGATCATCAAATCCCAATCTGTTGGTGATATCATTTCACCCTTATCCTTTTGGAAGACTTTTCAGTCTTTCCATCCTCAGTTTCCAGATGGATTAAAAAAAAATTTAAAAAAATTAATGAATTCTAAACCAAAGCATCAGAAATGATCTATACAGTTTATGTAATGTTTCCCAAGTGAGCTAAGGTCGAAGCAAAGTATGATTGATAACAAAGTGTAATAGGATGTATTGTACTTATTGTGCATAAAAAAAATATTACAGGTTTCTTTACTTTTATATGTTGTTAAATGAGCAGAACTCAAGGTGCTTTACTAGGTGAGCTAAGGCAGGCTGTGAAAGACACAGAGAAGGAAACGTTTTCCCTCCATAGGTTTCTCAGGAGAAACTGAGCAAGTCTCACTGCTCTGAGGTAGATCTTTGCAACACTGGCAATAAAATACAACATTTTGCTGTAGCCTCCCTCTGAAAACTAGTATGCTCTGTGTATGAAACTGAATGTGAAGAGTTCATTGACATTCTGTTTAGTGTCTCCTGTCTGCTTTGCTGAAAATCACTTCAAGAGTGCAGCCCTCAACATATATTCAGCATGTGACTTTATTTTGCAGCCTATGTCTCCAAGGACCATTATGGCCCGCAAACTGGTAGGGTCTCAAAACTAATACGGCAGGTCCAGAAGACAGAGCTGCGCAGTACTGCCCTGTTGTGCAGTCTTGGCAATAAACCTTCAGAGTTCCCAGCAAAAGTAGAGTCATAGGAGCTACAACCTTTTATTACCAGCCAGCCTTAGTTTCTCCCCATTTTCATATTGCAGACTGAATTTTTCCGAAACTGGAACTTATGCACTGTTACTTAAGGTGAAGGAAGCTTCCCTTAACAGCCCTTGCTCTTATGTTTTAAAATGGTCATTAGTTCTCTTTCTTGGCTTTAATCTTCTTCACAGGCTTTCCTCCATGTATACCTCACACTTTCCTATTCTGTATGTATGTATCTCATGTACTTCTTCTTGTATCTCATGTACTTCTCATCTCTCTGTCCCCATCCAGCAAACTCTTCTGCCGTCTGTCTCTTCATCAGTGTCTGAGAAATATGTGTAAAATTGAGGTTCTCCTAAAAGGATGTAAACCTAGCCTGGAAGGGATCTGCTTGCTGATATAAAGATGGTAAGAAAGGAGAGAATTTTTTTTGTATTTAAGTGTCATGGATATAATTTCATATGTATGTAAAAAATTAATTTATAGACTGGCAAATTCTTAGGGTTAGATGTCCTCTTTTAGTCTGAATTGAAAATCAGTTGCATTGTAACTGAGCTGGTTTGATTCCACAGGTACCTTTCCCAGATGTAGCTCCGTTGCACAAAGTGCCAAATGGAGTTTCTTACAGGAGAGTCATTTGGTGCTGCCTCAGACTAAGGCAGACGAAGCATGTGTTACAGTCAGTGGCCTGGTCTTCTCCAGTGGGTTGCCAGTTGCAATGGAATAGCATATGGGCAGTAGCACAGGCTGTAGAAACCTGTTTGCTAGAGAATGCCATCATTTCTCATGGTTCATTTGACAGTTTCCAGAAACTAAATATTGTTAACTGGGAGCTGCCTACAGCATTGCCTCTCAGATTAAGATCATGTCAGTGTTTCTGCTGTGTCCTGTTGTTTGAAAAGGTGAAGGAAAATGATGCACTGTACGTAGAGTTCTCAAACAAGGTTTTGGGCCAATAATGTTTAAAAATGACTGAAGATGCCTTTTTGTCCTCCATAAAATATTTTGTGTATTTTTATGCAGAATAGATGAATTTAAGTCTAAAAAATGTCAAGGAAACATATTTGTTTGGATTATGCTAAAAAAACCAAACAAAAAAAAAATTAGCTTAACCCTGAAGAATTTATATATCTTTTTCACACCCCACTCTTGCTCTAATACCACAGCTCAGCTAGCAGAGCTTCTGAAAGTGCCAGTGGTGTATTGCTTTTGTCTCTGTAGGCAGACCAAGCTGTAGGGAGGACACAAGCCAGCAGCATGCTGATGGAGTGACCTGCTGGACATTGGAAGGTGTCTAGACTGAATTTATGTCCTGGGACACGAGTAACTCTTGACGTATGTTTACAGAAGGAATGGATTGTTTTGAGGATAGTCAGGAAATCATTTTCAGAATTTGTACTGCGCGTTTACAAAGCAGCTTGGTCTAAATTACTGTCTGCAGATAAAAGGTTTTCTTTTGATGAGTAGGACCCATGTGACAGGGGGATTGTAACGATGACTTTCAGTTTTAGGAGTTTTACAAGCTGGGTTGTCTTCCTTACAAAGAATTCTCCTTAGTTAACCTCACAGTTATGGAGGTAAAAGCAATCCATTTAATGTCTGGAAAAGTGTTTTGTCCATTAGAGGAGTCCTAAAAAAAGGTACATAATCATTCATGAGGTTCTAACAGAAAAGATCACTATCCACAGAAGTATAGCAAAAGCTAGATAAGGAGGGAGAAGTTGCTTTGGAGAGGAGTTAGCTTTCAACTCCGTGTAGCAAAGAAGGACCACTGGGTTCAAAGTCATTAATTGCTGAGGATAGAGAAGGAAACTGATTGTTGAAAAAACAGTGTGGAAAAAGGATGGGGGGAAGACTGGAAACCAGTGTCTTACTAAGCTTTTGGCATCAAGGAGAAGCACACATTTAAGATGTGCTGGGGTTTTATGATGGGGAAAAGAGTGAAAAATAACCCTCGGTTATGGATTTGAGTAATAGAGATTAAATAGAATAAATAGAATAAATAGAGATGTACAAGGGAGAGAGAAAAGTCTTCAAAGGAAGTTTAAGAATTGGACTTTGAATGTGTTAAAATTCAGCTAATTTGAAGATGTGTGTTCTCTAAAAAGCTGTGATTCAAATTTTTTATTTCTTTTTGAACTCATTACAGAGTTAGGGGAAAAGGGTTCAGGATAAAAAAAATCTTTTGCTCGTTCTGCAGCTTTTATCTGCAGGACTAGGTTGGTTTAATTTGGAATACAAAATTGAGAGATCAGATTAAAGTTTATTTTTAAAACTGATGTTTCTGCCTTTCTAAGCTAGCTTCTGCCTAGAGGTTGTGACACAAATGTTTTGGTTTCAGTATATGCCAAGCTGCTGAGTGCTGCTTTTTCTGCCCATGACCAGGGTGGCCTGCCACCTGCTGAGGTGTTTCAGATCACACAAACTCTTTTAGGTTATTTGTTCCCCCTCCATGACTCAAATCCTTTCAATAAATAGTTTCTTTGAAATTGCTTGCTCTAAGCCCAGTTTCTGGGTATTTCAGAAGCGGAGTTGTTTGCAGCCAGTTACTTTCTTCTTTTGGCTGCAGTAAAGACCTTGGAATTTATTTTTTCCTAGGGTATTGAATTTCAATGTTTTATCATTTTTCCCCCAAGGAAGATATGAATGTGAAATAGAGAAATTTTCTTTCTGGAGTCTGGCCAGAAAGAATGCTTTTCACCTGAGTTTAGATGGAATATATTCAGGTACCTTGCTGAATTTGGGCCAAGATTTGTAACTTGGTTTTTAAGTGAACAATAAATTAAAACCATACATGAACATTTTTTTTCTTAATCGTGAGAATAATATTTGCAAATAACTTATTTAGTAATTACCAAGAAATACTGAGCTTGATGAGGTAACCCGTTCTTAAAAAAGAATCAAAGCACAATACCCATTCTTATTACTTGGCCCACTTAGATTTTAAATTCTTCGATGTGAATTCGGAAAGAGTTTCTATGGAACAGTGTTCACAAATTACATTATTTCTTTATAATAGGGCAATAGTAAACAAGAATTTATATTTGTAAGTGTGCATGGTTTTGTTTAAGTATGTGTGTCCAGAACTGAACACAGTATTCAAGTGAGGCCTCACCAGGTTTAAGTAGAGGGGAGGGTAATACTCTTGCTAATGCAGCCCAAGATACCGTTGGCCTTGGCCACAAGGGCATATTGCTGGCTCATGAACAGCTTGGTGTCCACCAGGACCCCCAGGTCCCTCTCCACAGAGCTACTTTACAGCAGGTCAGCCCCCAGCCTGTAGTGGTGCATGGGGTTATTCCTTCCCAGGTGCAAGACTCTGCACTTCCCTTTGTTGAACTTCATTAGGTTCCTCTACCCATCTCTCCAGCCTATCTAGATCCTTCTGAATGACAGCACAGCGCTCTGGGGTATCAGCCACTCCTCCGAATCTCATTTCATCAGCAGACTTGCTGAGGAGGGACTCTATCCCTTCATCCAAGTCACTGATAAGTAAGTTAAACAATACTGGACCCAGTATTGACCTTTGTGGGACACTGCTAGTTACAGGTCTCCAACTAGACTCTGTGCCACCCATCACAACCCTCTGAGCTCTGTCATTCAGTCAGTTTTCAATCCACCTCACCATCCACTCGTCCAGCCTGCACTTCCTGAGCTTGCCTATGAGGATGTCATGGAAAATAGTGTCGAAAGCCTTGCTGAAGTCCAAGTAGACAGCATCCACTGATCTTCCCTCATCTATCCAGCCAGTTGTCCCATCATAGAAGGCTGTCAGGTTGGTTAAGCATGATTTCCCCTTGCTGAATCCATGTGACTACCCCT
Organism: Coracopsis vasa; assembly: GCA_026283785.1. Lineage (NCBI taxonomy): Eukaryota > Metazoa > Chordata > Aves > Psittaciformes > Psittacidae > Coracopsis > Coracopsis vasa. The sequence continues at coordinate 12,568 of JANHGB010051242.1, forward strand.
GATCACAGTCAGCATTAGCTGATCAGGGTGTTACCAGAGACCCTCCTAGCATTAGCTGACTATATCTCATAATTCCATTGAGCTGACTATAATGCATAGTCATTTTGATTGTAAATCAGTGGGAAAGAAAAGGAGTGCGTTTATCTCTGTGGAAAAAAACCCAAAAGTATTACTCTAGCTTAGAATTTCATATTCAACTACACTCATTGACTGGCTCCAGTAAGTTTGGAATATTAATGAGATGAAGACCAACACCTTTAATTCAGGGAAAGCAACAGGTAGTGTATAAGCAAGGGCTCTCAGAATAGTCAAATTGACACTGAAAGCATTAACAGAATTCTTATCCTGATTTTTTTATATGCAGGTACCAGCAGGAGTCAAGTTGTTGAATCTGAATTACTCAAATGTTACTAACGGCATCCTACATTTCCTTTAAATAGTAGAATTTTGCATTTTGTGGTTCTCACTTCTTCAATATGGATCTCTATTTACTTTCACCACAAATTTTGAATATAAAATTTTCATCTGTAGACATTCTTGTTCTGACTCAAGCCTTCAAAGATTCATATCACTGCATATGATTTGCATGGAGTTCGGTCTTCTAATTCTTCCCTGATGGAAGTGAGGAATATTTTTATATTCTGTGAATGTCTACAAAAACAGGCTTATATAAGTCTGAATTCAAACTGCATCAGGACCTACAGAATAGCAAATTGAGACTTATGCACATCCTGGTTTCAGTCTAATGCAGGATCCAACCTAGTGTGTGTACTCAGTCATGGATATTTGGAAGTGCTCCCAGGTCCCAGTTTACATGTGGCCTTATCAATCTTCATTAAGAAAACATTCTCAGGAAATACCTTGTTACCATTTTATACCAGAATTTTAGATTTTCATGGTTTTATGTTTAGATTTGTTTAGAGAACACTATGGTAATTTAAACATCTCTTGGTACTAAGATAAAACCTGAGGCTGTTTGCTTTTCCTCCTATTAATGTTCTTGTCTTGTTGGGGGAAGCAATGATCCAGACGCCTAAAGACAGATTAAATAACCTGTAAGAGCAGCTAAATATAGAGAAATTGGCTACACAGAGCCTAAGATAAGTTCCTATGTTTAAGACTTCAGTTGTGCTTTTCAGATCAGCCTCTGATTCTCCCAAACTGAGAATCAGTGAACAACTCCATCAAGACTGTTAATGTAATTAGCAGTAAATACCATTCCTGATAAAAATTCTTCCAACTGTTGCATGTTTAGCTAAAAAAAAAAAAAGGAATTATTTTTCAAATAAGAGCTGTTGCAGTTAGGAAGCACCTTGCTTTAGTAGTTCTTTACAAATGGCTTTTGTGTGTACATAGTGAATATGCCAATGCATTTTTATGGCCTGGGTCAGGTAGTCCTGAAATTGAATGCGGCAGGTGTGTATAACCAGGAGAATGAGAAGGAGAAAAAAAAAAAATCCATTAAAGTGTCTGAATCTGTTAAAGAATGGGATTTTCCTCATTTCCTCATGCTAAATTTACCTTTTAAGATGTACCATTAAGATATGAAGAGCTCCCTGGGAATGGTCACCTGATTGTACTGGCTTAAATTCAGTGAGAGCACTGAATGGAGGATTTAGTCCACTGGATTTATGCATCTAATTCACACTTGAATTTTAGGCTCTCAGACAGTTTTCCTAAGTACCCTTATTAATTATTGGTTTAGAGAACAAGGATCCTGGATGGCTTTTACATAGAGCTCATGTCTTACCAAAATTTAGCACCTAAGATCTCCTTGGAAGAGTTCCTGCTTTTTCTGTATCTGTTTCGGAAGCAGGCACAGATACAGGAGATTTGTGTCATTATGTATATATTATTTGAGTGAGTTCCCTTCAGATAAGGGATTGTGTCTCCTTCCATGCTTGCAAACCACCAAGCTCAGCTGGATCTTTTTGCAGTGGCTTGGAGCAGCGCTGCAATGTAAATACTCGATCCTTGTATCTCTGATGGCTCTGAAAGTCAGGAAGAGAACCTTATCTGGCTGTGGGCCTTCTGCTGGGATAACCATCCCCTTTGCATTGTGTGTTTTTTTGCTCTAGGTACCAGTAAGCAGTGTTGTCAAGTGCAAGGGCTGTGTTTGGTGATGCTCAGAGGAAGACATCTCTTTAAGCACTTCCTGCATTACTTTGTTCAGAAGATAAGTTCTCATATCTCAAGCTGTCAAAAGCTTTGTGGCTTTAGTATGGAGGTGACTGACTTACAGGTTTTAATGTCTATAGGCCTCAATGCAAATTATATCCAGGCTGTTCCTCCACTTTCTCTACCTCCTTATATGATACTCATTTACGAAGCCTCAATACTAACCATTACCTGCTCATCCTGCTAAATAAAAGCAATTGGTACTCTTCTCTCCCAATATATCTCCCAATATAATCACCCTGGAAGGATGATTGGATTTTGTTAGTATTTTTGGCAGTAAACCTAAGAGAATCATACCACTTTAAAAAGAACATTAATACTAAACATCTCTCTAAACAATCTTAGAGTTTTAAAATCAAGTTCTGGAACACAGCTTTTTCTTTCTTCAGTTTGTATAAAGTTTCATTACAAGTTCTGCTTTTATGTTTCATATTGTTGTTAGAAGTTTCTTGGCTGAAAAATCATTTATTCCGGGTATCAAATGTTTCATTTTGGTGAACAATAGTGAGGTTTCTTTCAACATGAGGTATAATGGCGATAACATTGCCAAGAGAAGTTAAATTATTACTTCCACATTATAAATCTGAATCACAGAGGTTTCCTGGGTACGTTTTTTTTCACTGTAAGCTTGATTTGTAACAGAAAAATTAGCAGTTTTCAGGAAGTATGCATCTAATAAAAGGCACCTTTATGACTCGTCATTGCTATACACACACATTTGCTTCTAGCAACTGTAACATACATTTGCACTTGGTAATCTTCAAAAAAAGAAACAAAGAATATTCTAAGTCCATGAAAGCAAGAAAATTTTTAAGAGCCCTTAAAATAACGTGAATAGTACAGGATCTATTCAGAAACTTTTTCAATCATGGAGAGATTTTGTTCTCTTCAATGTTTCTCAAGAACACACTCTGTTAATCTGTTATGACTGATTAATATCAGATTCAGAGCCTTTTCATGATTTATTTTCATAGAAACAGATGTTATCATTTGTGGTGGAATGGAGACATATTCTGGGTATTATGTAACCTCCTTTGGCATTGACTTACATGTTTTTCCTTCATTTTGCCACTACATTGTAATTGTACCCAAATGGTTCTAACATGGTTTCCATAGATACTTAGCATGTTCAGACTTTGTGTAATATATGCCTTGGTCTCATAGATAGCTCTTGTTTTTACACTCTGAGATCTGCTACACCTGTAGTTTTCAAATCATAATTAGTACTGGTACAGCGGTTTTGTGCCCAGATTTCAGTGCTACCCAGCAGCTCTGCTTTTGTAGCCTGTGATGAGTTAGACAAAATCTCTGCTTGCTACCAAAGTGTTGATAAACTGCCGTGGGCTCAGTCAGTGTGAACCCCCTCCACATTTGCAGGAGTATCGGGAGGAGAGGTGAAGGATTGAAGGTGGGGCTGCCGCCCAGGCAAGAGAAATACCAGACAATTTGGGAAAACTCTATGACCATGAAGGACCTGTTGAGAAACAACTAGATGCTGAATCCTCCCTAAAAATAGTCTGGCCTGATGTGACACTCCTGTGCTTGTGTTATGGTTTGAGATTCTCCTTCAGGAATTGCTGCTTTGCTTGGGCCCTGCCAATAAACCTTGAGGTTTTTTTAGTTAGCTTGGTCCTAACCAGGAGGCTTGTCACTGTGTTCGTAGCAAGCTGATTTGAACGTTTTAAGTCACTGGTAGCAGGTACATTCTTTTGTGCTACCCCACTCTATTTCTGCCTCTTGAGATGGAAAAGAAGGACCTTGCTGACACCAAGAACAGCTCTGCCTTGTACATACACAACAACTCTTTGACCTGTCTTTTGTGGAGGGCTTTTTCTCTTCTACAGACTTAATTGCTAGCGGTGTTGCTTGTAAAGCCTACTGGTTCCATGACCAACCTCAGCTGGCAGGGAATGCAAAGGAGTCTGATTTCTTTTGAAGTGAAAGTGATCGTTACTTCAAAAGCAGGTCAGCGGATGGGCCTGGACTGGGAAACAACATTTCATTTGAATGTTTTTTGAGAGGCTTAAAAACCTCTGGGTCACAGCCACAACCATTGTAGGAAGTGGTGTGCTGTGTAAGACACACTGAACAGACTGAACACCCCAAACGGTACAAGAGAACGTCCTCTTTTGCCAGATGCATTTTACAAGCCCTGCTGAGATTAATACAGGAGCCTGTGCTGGGACTAAGCTAGGGCAATGTTACATAGAAGGACGGTTACCCCAACCACTCACTGGAACTGGAGGATCAAATCTGCGTCAGCCATTCCCACTCATTAGCTGTATTTTTTGGCAGTGGAGAAGAATAGGAAGTAAGAAATGATTACGTCGTAGTCCCATCTTCTTGCTTTAGCGTATAAAATTTCTACTCTGCGGGCCATCCGCAAGTGGAACAGATTACAACTGCATTTTTTAATAACAGATTACAACTACAACTGGCCCTCACATTTCCTTTACCAAGTTGCTTGTGATATTTTGGCCAGACTTACAAAAAAAAAAAAGAGAAGAGGGAAGATTCCTCTTAAATTATATGTGCAGGGTTTTTATCTCCCTTAGAGAAATTTTGAATAATTCCTTATTATACCAAAACAGTTCAAAGCTATTCAAAAGAAAGAAACATTTTGGTTTTTTAATGTTTAAGTAGAGACTGTTTGAAATCTTCAGCCTTTTGCAGCTATAAACTGATGTTTACATGGCCAGAAAAGCAAAATTATGGGCATGATCTTTATCACCTCATCCTGCAAAGTAGACCAGAAGAAGAAAAAGCATGGTTAATAGGAAAAAAAAAAAAGGCAATTTCTGAGTTTCTGTATTTCTAAATTTAAAGCTAATATTTAAGGAAAAGAAATCATCAATATTTTTAATTTTGCTTAGGTTTTACTGTTAACCATAGCCAACCTCAAATTTGGCACAAACCTGCAGGCTGTTCAAAACAGAGCACAGGCCAAATACATGCTGTAGGTAGACTAATACAAATTTTTAATAGCAATTAAAATAATTCTCTCTATATTCATACTCTCGAAAGGATGCTGCAGACTTTCCCTTGTATGTTTGAAGGTGAATGTACTGGGATAATTGCATTTCATTGTTGCAAAAAAACATTAACTTCTAAAGGAGTCTGACTCCTGCCAGGGCCACATTTACTGTTGGCTGACAACAGTGTCGATGTCAATGCAGCTGCTCCATCTGACTTTTTAGCCATTCATCTGTAGATTTCAGTCAATGTCTACCTGTAAAGATAAGCTCAGAAAAGTAAAAACACTGGCAAGTTCTGCTTCTGATTGTGGCAGGAAGGAGCATGAAGATTTACATGACTCTGGGTTTAAACCACAGCTGACAGATACATTCTTTGCATGCAAATGTGTTGATGAAAATTAGGTTGTATACAGAAGGATAGACATTTTTAATATGTGAGCCCAACACAACACGTTACAGTAGCTGGGCTTAGCTGTCTGAAACTAATACTTCATGGTGGTGATTTCACTTGAGAGTAACAACTATTCTCATTGCAGAGTGGCAGTAGTTCATGACAGCATATTGATTTGGAAGACTTCTATCTACTTTGAAACAGAAGAAGGTTTTGAAATATAAGAATTAGTAACTCTGACTTCTTTGTGGTTCTTATCATGTTTTACAGCTTTGGTTTCTTGCAGCATCAACCTTAAGTTTATTATAGGTACTAAAATCTATCTTCAAGCTTGTGGTGAGGGCAGCTACAGCTGTGGGGTGTTAGCTTCTGGGCTAAATATCTATATCAGGGTTTTCTGCGACTGTGGGAAGGTGCTGGACCCACTACCTGAGATGGTGCCTCCCTGTTCATGTGTTCCTGACAGAATTTTTTAAGCCCTTCAACAAAATTGTCCAGGAGGTCACATGATGTTTACTTAAACTTGACAAAGCACTCTGCTGAAACTGCAGAGGACTGTCATCAACAGTAGCAGTGGAGTCAGGACAAAGCAAGGATAAATGGCAAGGTCTAAGAGAAATAGACCAAGGCATCTGTGTTATAAGCATTAATTTCTCAGCTGGGTAATTATGAAAGGAAAGACAGCATAATTTGCAGATGATTTTAGGACATTAAGGGCCAAAGACAGGAAGACCTTCCAGAAGGTAAGGTAAATGGACAGACAGGACCCTGCCAGGAAGAATCGTGCTGACTGTTGGATAAGTATCATAAGATGGTTTGTGTTGGAAGGGACCTTTAAAAGTCATCTAATCGAAGCCCCCGTCAATAAGCAGGGACATCTTCAACGAGATCAGGTTACTCAAAGCCCCATCCAGCTTGGCCTTGAACACTTACAGGGATTTGCCACCTCTCTGGACAGCCTGTGCCAGTGTCTCACCACCCTCACAGTGAAGAACGTCTTCCTTAGATCTGATCTAAATCTACCCTCTTTCAGTTTAAAGCCATTTTCCCCTTGTCCTGTCACTACAGGCCCTTGTAAAACGTCTCTTTCTCATAAGACCCCTTTAGGTACTGAAAGGTTCCAGTAAGGTCTTACTGTAGCCTTCTCTTCTCGAGGCTGAGCAAACTCATTTATCCCAGCGCAGCCATTTTGCCTTGTGTTGCTTGGTATCCACCTTTCCTGCCATAGTGTATATAGTTGTGGCAGTGACAAATGAGGAAATGCTAAAATAGCAGTGCTTTCCAAACAATAGAAGTTAAGTAAAAAATTGTAGTGCTTATAGCATAGTATGGGACTACTTGATATTTTTAGCCTGATCATACTTCTGTACTGCTGATCATTGTACATGCATTTGAACATCACCCAGTTTCACAGTTAAAAAGGATGAAGAGCAATGGCCACATGTGGAGGGATTTGGAGTTACAGATTGCATGGCTAACGAACCCTCCAGATCTGTGGTGCAGTGATTTGTACTATGCTGTGGCACACTGGGTTTCAAAGCAATTCATACTCGTTAGCAGGAAAAGTTAAATGTTAGTTTCAGCCTGGGTGTGAAGGGAATGAGTAATTTCAGCACCCAGTATGTATATTACCTGCCTTTGTTAGGCTATCACGTTTTAAACTTGGCTCTTTTTAATTCTTTTCAGGCTTTATCAAAATAGAAATCACAGCCATAATTTACATTCCTCCCATTATAAACTGAATGTTAGGAAAGGACAGTGAAGAAATTATGGGAAGTAAAACGTGATCTAATACATCCTTGTCATGCTACCTGACGCATTATTGTTCAGGATATAGGCTAAATACATGAATAAAAGACAATTAAGTTACTAATTCCTGTAACACCAGTGAAGGAATGACAAGGATGAGTTAGACGTGGCATGACTAACAGTAACTCCAAGATAATAACACTGGCAGGAGTTGCATGTTTTCACTTGCTTACAAATCTATTTACATTACTACTGAAAGTGATGTATTTTAAAACAGTATACTTTAAAGAACATAAAAAAGCCACCACCACTCCCCAGTCCCCGTCAGAATCTCATTCTGCCAGTTAAAGTGCTGTCACAGGAGACTGTCTCTGGTGACAGTGACAGTGCCAGCGCTGACAGCCGTCTTGGTGCTCTCGTGGCAAATGGCCTTCTGACAGCTTAGAAAAAATGTCAGAGTAGCAGCTGCCCATTTTCTGGAGGTGTTTTACCAAGTTAATGTTGTTCCTGTTTTGAAATTAATTTCTTTCCAAAACGCAAAAGAAGAAAGCAATTTGCACAAATGCCAGGAAAGCGCATGAGTCTGTGTGTCATGAATTAATTAAGCAATCACCTGCTTCTTTTTCTTCTTGCTCTCAAGAAAATGTTAGAAAATAGCAAACTAGCATGACCTTTAAAACTAGAGAGGTTCAGTGGTCATATCTAAATGAACGTACACATCACTGTTTCAGGTGGGTTGGTCTTTGAATTGACAAAGAAATTACACTCTAAAATGAAAGGTTCAGCGTAACTAAGCAGAAATCAGCTATGTAACACAGTGCTATGGCTAGAATGAAAGCACTGCAGAAATATTTGAAAGAAATGGCAGTGTACTTTCCCAGTAGAGCAGCTGGGACCATGTTTTTCCACATGACATGTCATTGTAGTTGTAGGTTTAGTGATAAATAGTGAAAATTCCTTTCAGTTGGGGATTTTTTCCTTCTTCATCCAAATATGACATGCAGCACTATACAAACTTTGTCCCCGTTGAAGAGGAAACAAGGGGAAGCTGTCTGAGGGTGCATCAGAGAGCGGTACGTGATGGAGGAAGTTCAGGAGCTGTGCAGTGCAGGTGACCTGCACCCAAGCTTGTATTCAGTTCCCCTCTTGCCCTGAAAGAGACTCCTTTTCACCCAGTATGTACAGCAGCCCTCTCCCCTTCATGGGGTCAGGCAGATGGCTCAGAGCACAGAGGGAGGGAAAAGAGAGTGTGTGAAGCTGCTTAACCTGATTAACCAGGTCTAACATTAACATGTTGTCCTGTAGTCAAAGCAGATCTTATGAGAAGAGCCCCATTCTGTGCATTTATTTTTTTTCTTTTTTTCAATCTAAGTGCTGTTAATGTCTTTTTTTTTTTTTTCCCCCCTAGAAATGAGAAGAAATATATAAGCAGATACTGGAAAGAGGTTAAAGTTGGAGACTTTGTGCAGCTTCGCTGTAATGAAATTATACCTGCTGACATATTGCTGCTCTCCTCAAGTGATCCTGATGGGCTGTGCCATATAGAAACAGCTAACCTGGATGGTGAAACTAACTTAAAACAAAGACAGGTGGTGAGGAGGTTCTTAGAGCTGGTAAGTTGCCATTCTTAACTCTCACTTAAGGTAAGAATTTGTTTCAGGTAAGTAAACTGTTAACCAATCCACTCCGCACCAGCTAAATCTGCTTGTTCTAGTAATGCTAATGAATTATTGTTATGGTTGTCATTGAAATACTAGCACTTGCCAACAGCTGACCTCATCATAGTATCAGAAGTTTTACCATAATTTTTCCCTGAATTTGAATAGGAATTATCTGGGGCAATTGTGTGTGGTTGGAAAATGTTGGGGGTTTTTAATGGCTTCTATTGTAGCTTAATTTTTGAAAACACATTTTAAGTCCCCAGTGAGATGATATTTAAATATAAACAACCACTTTTCCTGCCTGCAAACCAGATCAGTTTCAATTAGGAATTTTGCCTGAAACTCCATGTTGCAGAATATCCCTCCAACAGTTGGAGCATTAAAACTTGTAAGATTTAAAGGGACAGCATACATGCATTCTGAAGGTGTCTCTGCTGAAAAGCTGTTGTACTGCTCTCTCACTGTGCTTATCTCTCACCAACAGCACTACTTTGAAACAAAACAAAATCCAGATCAGTTACTTTCGGCAGAATTAGAGGAAATTACCTGAAGTTTTACTTGCTTTAATAATCTTACTGAAATAGTATTTCTTTGTATACCCTCCTTTCCCTTACCTCTTGCTAGCTAACCCCAGTTTCCTGTATTTTGTTAGGAAAAAAAAATGCTTTCTAGATTTCAGCTAAATCTTTTTTTCCTAGTAGCTCTTCTCATTTGATAGATTTTGTAAACAGTGGAGATGCTGCCCTTACCACGGCCATTAAACGCAACTACACAAGCCTATAGTTATACTGAGGTAATCACCATTAATGAAGTTGGAATCCTTTGAATAGGATAAAAATCAATGTGCCTTCCAAATAATTCTTTATGGTAGATAAAGCCTCTCTCTGAATAGTGTGTGAAAACATCAGATAAAGACTTGTTTAATAATCAGTGATTTCCACATAGAATTTAGACATGACACAGCAGCTACTGTCATGGCAAGAAGCCTAATCAGCTACAGACCAAATGTTTCAAACGTTTTTCATTGTTTCAAAGAAGCTGATTGAATTGCTTCTCAACCGTACCATCTTATTCCCACTGAATTTTTTCCCAGTGAGTGCAACTCCAGGGTGGTACTCAGATGATGTATCCCACTTCTCTGCCAGCATAGACTTCCTACGTGACCTCAGGCAAATTATGTAGGACAAAAACTATAGATTGCATATACACTACTGAATACAGGGATGCTTTCATGTTTGTGATTACAGTTATAAGCTAAGGGCACATCCCTGCACTGTCTCAAAGGAAGACCTGGGAATGTACCAGTTCCTCCACTCATCCACAGCAAATGATTGGATTTCTGTGATCCGAGACCATCTGACACACAGCAGGAGGTGCTGGTAAACAGTGAAAGGAATTGAAGTGTCTAAGTACAGATCATCACAAGACTGGCTTTCAAGAACCTTGCTGCCCTGTGGAGTCCCTTGTACTATATCAGGATCTCCAGTTTCCTGGCAGCAGAGTCATGATTCAGCACTAGGAGTGTGATTCTTGGAATCTGTTGGGCTGAGAGGGAACCTGCCCACCCTAAAGCTGTGAAGCCTAAATGTATGCCCAAGCCATCACTTGTGGTGTCACTCTTCTGTCTTCAACCAGTAAACTCATGCATGCATTAATACAGCAGAAAAACCAGGAGGGAATATCCCTGCAATCTCATGTTTGGCATACTCAGTGGGCATTAAATTGCTGATCCAAACCAGGCAGCTGAAGACTTCAAGTCTGGGTTTTGTACAGTTTGGCAATACCTGTAACCTTTCAACTGTTGTGTGGAAGTGAGTAGCAGTGTCTTTTCCTCCTGAACAGTTAAAGGTTATTGGAAACTGCATTGGACCTAGTTAGGCAAGAAGGCTGAGGAAACAGTGGCCACCTAGGGAAGCAAAGCTAGGTTCGTGTGCCAAGCAGCTTAGCATATCAGGGTATATGTGGCATAACTTGCTCAGTATACCCAGCTTTACTGGGGAAGTCAGATATCATACAGATAGAGTCAGCTTAGAGTCAGCTTTGTAAACACCTACTGCACTTTGCGTTTCCAATTCATCCTCCTTCCAAATCTTAGTTCTCTGTATTATAACATGATTATAGAACTTTTCTATCTCAGAAATTTGCTTCAAGATATGTGGATAAATAATTTTTAAAAACAGATTTTATATCACAAGATGCCTAGCTACAGTAGCAGTGAGGTCCATAATAAATTGTCAGGGATTAAACAGGGGCCAATGACAGAAAGCTCATTCATTCCAATGAAAATAGTACTGGGCCTCAAGAAGTCAAGTACTGAAAGAGAGCTTGTAAGAAAACCTCATGTGACTACCTCCCCTCTCTTAAAATAGCCAAGAAGCAGGAAATACCCAAGCTTGGTTTCCTGCATCAGCTAAGTCATAGGGAAAGTGCACACTTGCAAGTACCAAGTCCTCAGTCCTCAGCAGCTGCAGCATCACAGACTATCTCTGTAACAGTGTCCTTTAAGTTATGCAGCAGAGTACTTGCCATCCTTGTTAAAGTTTTGGCCAACACCTGTCTGACCACTGTTAATTCATGCAGCAGCATTAGCTTCCTCATTTCATGCTAGTAGGGATAGGATCTTACTTGTTCTTGAAGGTGTTGCTCTGCTGAGAGGCACTCAGCAGTGGGATAGAGGGAGCTGCTTTGGAAATGTTGAATGAACAGTAGGCCCACAGCCAAATATCATGGAATAAGCAAGGCAATGCCCATTTTTTGGAATGAAGTTCAGTTCCTATCTGGGTATCTCTTAAGTGGCAACAACTGAAGAGAGCTTATTGTTAGCTCTCATAAAATACTTTGGAAGACCAAAGCTCTCTTGCACCACATGCTGACCATCCTTTTACCAAATCTCAGGAAAGTTCATTCACAAATCTTAGAGGACCTGCACCCCCACTTGTTCATGCATTGAACAAGAACACTTTTACATTTTTATATTACCACTGCACTCAGCAGAACAACTCTCAGTTATAGCTGTTTGGTCCTGTGTCATTCTACAGCCCTGTTGTTCAAGCAGGAAAACAAACAAAACAGATTATGTAGACCTAACCATCTTTTTCCCACACTGCTAAACTCTTCCCCCACCTCCCGTACAGGATGACGTGCCTGGTCATGTGGCTTATCATAGGACAAGAAACACAGATCTTTTTGGAAGCTTCTTTTTAAAATAGCTGTCAACAGCTGTCTTTGAATAATGTCTCTCTAGCAGTATCACAAGTATTAAAAGAAGCTTTTGTGTTACAAAGCTTGGCCTTTCTGTGTTTCTTATATGAGCTAACTGGTAAATTCTGAGCACGTGCCTGTGAAGCAGGTCAGTGAAAGATAACTGTTTATATACCCGTTACTCTGCTGAGCATGGGCAAGGAGCGGGGATGGGGCTAGGAACAATTGTTTTGAGTGACTTTTATGCTTTCCTTATGTTGTCCCTGCCCTGTGCCTGCCCGTGCAGTTTACAGTCCCACAGATCTGTGCTGAGCTGCTTGCCATAGAGAGCCTGGCTAACAATTTGGAGTCACTGAAGAGGGGCGTGCACTGGTTAGTCCTCTTGCAACCCCAGTGATCTCTCCAAAAGCCCTCTCCAGAGGCCAGCAAGCCCAGTGCTGTTACATTGGGTACAGCTGTCCTCTAGAAGGGCAGCTGTTCTGCCAGCACGTTCTGAAGGATTTTTGTGTGCCCCTCTTGCGCATTAACAGCATGTAAGATCCATAGTCTCAGAGACTAAAAGCTGTTACAGTTTCCCCCTTCCAAAACTTCATTCAGAAAAGTACTATTCTGATCTCTTTTTAGCCTGCCTGTTGAAGCAGCAGTAAGCAATTATAGAAGCTGTTTTGTATGCTTGTCTCCAGTGCTTTGCAGGCATCGTTTTACTCTTAAACATATGCTGAGAAGATCCAAGAGCAGCATTTGTGGGCTTGGGTTGGACCTCTCCACTTGTGAATTCAAATAAACTGTTTTCCTTTATAGTGCAAGTGACCAGAAATTTTGCTTATTTTAGTGCTGCTTCAATTCCTCTGAGTGATTTATAGTACACTGGGAACATACTGCTTTTTAGCTTTGTGTGTTTGTTAACGAATGTGATCTGTCTGGCACAAACCTGTACTTCCTGTATGTGAAACCCTACCAATACATAAGCTGTGGGAAGGGTCACTGTTGTATTTGTCTGTGGCTTGTACGTCTGAAGATACCAGTTTGCATGTATACTTTTTTGTTCTACACTCAAAATAGTCAAGAAAAAAGAAAAACACTCAGTGAATAGGTAGAAAAAAGGAAGCAGGAGATTTTCAAAGGCCTTGACATTTATTTCCTACAAGACTTCAAATACTGTGGACTTGTTATCCAGCTACTACAGTGATAGGGTGTGATAGAAATGTTTAAAGCAGTCAAAAAAATAATTCTGCATATTCTGTCTTTAAAGTCAAAAGGGTAGTGGACTGTGTTCACACTGAAACATGAATCAGATCCATGTGTGCAGCATGACACTCTCGACAGTGCAGCTATGAGAAGGCACTGTACTATATCCCGATGTGAGTGATCTAGCAGTGTTAGCAGTGACCACTAAGCGTCTCTTGGAAAAAACGAGTGTTTCTTGGTATTCCACCAGTTTCCTTCTAATTTCTAACACACCCTTGCTGCTGCCGAGTCACAGCAGCCTTTTCTGGTATGCTGGATCTAGCAGGAGACACAGTAGGCAGAAGGAATCAATGTGTTTTCTGTGCTACTCTGCAGGCTGCTGTGCCACCACACCCTTCACAGTTGCTTATGGAATGTTTTCCATCCATCTGAGACGTGTCAACTGCTCTTCAGAGAGTGGATAAGCAGATACAGCTTAGGCTGTGAGAGCTCAGAACTCCCTTTCAGGTTTCATAAACTTGATTTATGATATTTTGGTAGTATGAATCTAGACTCATGAAAAACATGTACATTTCCTTGCTCCACTGTTTTTACTCAGTATGCCTTTTAACAAAATCCACAAAGACTCACTGTGGGTTCTGGAGCAGCTTATGGTTTATTAACTATTGGCCATGTCCTGGATGTTTATGTGGAAACCTCAGTTCAGCTGAAAGCTAAGCTAAACGTAGCGGCTGCCGTTGAGAAGATGCATGTATCCCTCTGAGAGCTAGTAGGGTTAAGGAATGCATTTTTTAACTTTTCCTCTCATTTTCTCCTAAGAGCAGACCTTTGTTCAAAACAAGCTTGTACCAGCATGATTGCACAGATTTAGATAAGCCTTGCAAATGACTTTGTGGCTGCTTATTTACTTTGTCTAAGAAGCACATCTGAATTTGGTGTCTGCCTGTTTGGGAGGGTTCATTTGCATGCAGACTAGTACCAAAATAACTCATCAGTCTGATTTCCTCAACAGTCAGTATGTGAACCCTTCTGGAATATATATAAACTTAGAGCACACAAGCACATTCGTGCATCTGTCCCAGCCTGGAAGCCGGGCTGCATTGACAGATCCAGCTTTCATTCCAGCCCACTGTTCATTTCACTTCCACTGTTCATGCTTAGTGCTGGAAGCGTACTGGGTACAGCTGGATGTAGAGGAACAGGCATTAAGCTATTTACACTATCTCTTTCTTTCCCTGTGCGTCGTAGGCAGAAACCGGTCCAAAAGAGAAGACTTCTAGAAGAAGGGCTGCACTGTAAGCTTGACTGCTGGTGACTGCAGGCAGCTCTATATATGAGGTATTTTATGAAGGGCAACTCAATCTGAATTGCATGAGAACAATTCACAGGGCAGCCTTGGTATCTCAATGTAGGTGTTTCTTTTGCATTCAGTTTTTCTCCCTAAAAAAAATGATAATAAAAAAGTAAAAAAAAAAAGAAAAAGAAAGCAAATTTCAAATTTTGGTTTAGCCTAAACTGAGCTAAAATTTATCATGCAGCCATCTGCATTGGTTAAACTAGCGCAGTTTGAGAGAACTGCTGAAGTTAAACCAGCACAACTCCCAGGCAGACTAGTTTTCAACTCACTTGCTGATACGAGCTTCTTATCTCAAAGAGTCTGATTGAGTCTTCTAAAGCAACACAAAAATGGGCATAGCTATACTCTCCCTGGAGCTCCTCATCTCACTAGTATAGCCCTCAGGCTATCACCCATCTGAAATGAGCAGAAATAGTACACTGTTGTTTAGACTGTAAGTGCTTTAACAGGGTAGAATCAGGCCACAAGAACAGTGAATTTCTCTGTAGCATCTTTCGGTGGTCATCCCTTGTGTCTTTCTTTTTTGAAGTATTTTGAGAAGGTTCACAAGGCTAGGAAAAATGGCTCGAAAATTCCAGATATGCACATGCTAAAATGGCAGATTAGTGCTCCATCCCACACATGTTGCCAAAATTAGATTTCCCCAAGGGAAAAGAGAGTTAAAAAAAATAACCAAACAAGTAAAAGAAAACAGTGGTTTTTCCCTGTGCACTGCTGGAATATTAAATTAAAACTGTCTTTTTATTTTTACAGTTTAGCTGAAGATCTTAGGGAAACAAGTCTTGTAAGAAGATACGTTTGTCAGTGCAAAATGCAAGCATGTCACACCCTGTGAAGACCTTTGTCTGAGTTCACACCTTGAGTGTTCAGTAAATTGCTTTGATGAGGGTTGAGTCCCTATGAAGAGCTCTACACCTGTATTTTATCTTTCTTTTGGGTAGTACAGTGTTCAGAAATGACTTGTGTGGAAACTGTGGACGTGTCTAGTTAAAGAGGAAGCAACAACTGTCTTTCTAACAGAATCAAAGGCCTGGTGCAGAACAGGGCCCAAGCCACTTCTGTGGCAAAGTCTTGTGTGAGCTAAAACTCCTTAAAGGAAGGCTGAGAACAATTTTTACTCTAATGTTTTACCATGGCATTTAGTTAGCAGTCTCACATTGGGATGTATGGGGAAATAAAAAACTCAAGAATGATGGTTCACTTCCTCCTTGGTCAACTTTGAACAAGGTTGCCGTCTCTTTCTAGTTTCTATTGTGCAGGTGTGCAGGCCACAAGTTTGACTGTTGAGAGAGCTTCATTAGGGGGACAAAAAATCTGAACAAGTGTGAAAGAAAATTTTGGATATCTTAATTTAAACATCGGGGGGTGGGGAACAGAGGAAAAGTCAATTTCTGAAGAGTGATGAGTACTTGACTTTTACCATTGGCATTGGCTCTTTGGTTTTGTGTTTTAATATAGGCTAAAGGGGCTAAATTGATGAATCTCAGTTTGAATGTCTTGGTCAGGAAGGACCTCCCATCCCTAGGGTAATCCTTCCAGCACTGGTGGAACAGTGGTAAATCCATGTAAGAAAATTTATTACGCCAGTAGTTGTGCTGCATTTGCCCTCTAGAGAGGCAGGACATTTCGTTCTCTTTATTGATAGTTGAGCATCTCTCCCTTTTGCTGTTTCTGTGAAAAAGCATCAGAAAACAAAAGAGCATTCCAGGTCCATACAGAAAATAAAACGGTACGCTGCTTTCTAGTGACAGAAAAGTAAACATTTGCATTTAAAACAAGAGGAGAACTTCCAATTATTTTTTATTATTATTACTTTTCTCATCTTCTAGCCTAATTCAGTTTTTCTGAACAAAAGTTTATTTCTGGAACTGTTTATTCCTTAGGCATACATAGGCCTGCCTGTCATCTGGGAACAGGAAATATCTGGAATATCTGTTTTTAGAAATTAGATTTGTAATATAACATTGAGAACTCTTGATTTTAGGGCTAGGATTTTTGAGCTGGAAATACATCATGCTACACTTGTCTCTCATACCACAACCCCAGCTGGCAGTATCAGTGGTTTGGAAAGGATGGAAAAGCCTTCTTTTCCAGAGCAGGAGGGTTCACAGTATTAAGCCATGTGTAACCCCAGCTATGATGGTATGGTCTCACTTTCCTTTGGAAGCACTGAGGTAGAGAGGGGGTCTGCTTTTCTTCCAATAAAGGCAGAACAACAAAATGAGGAACACCTGTATTTATCTCAGCATCAGGGATGTGAACCCTCATCCCACTTCTGTTTTCTCCACCTGCTACTCTCCAAGCCTTCTACACATTTTAGTACTAATAAGGCCATGAAGGACAGTTGAAATTTGCATTAAAATGTTGCTTACATGGGAAGTGGCTGGCCTTATCTGTATCTCAAAATTGCTGTTTCAGTAAACTCATGAAAATTTCCATTAACGTGGTTATACTCAGGTTCACACGTTCCAGCTCTGCTATGACTCTCTGATGGTCAGACACTTTACATATGTGTATGTGCCTGTGAGAGAGAAAGCTATGATTGTCCTTGTAGGTACGTGACTGGAGAAGAAACTGTTCTCCGCACAGAACTATAGTGCTAGTGCTTCCATTTGGGTTTGAACTAAAACCATCAGTAGTACCTGGAGATTTATAGACAGTAGTGCTAATACACTAATTCAGCTTTCTTAATGATACAGTAATGGTCTGTTCTACATCAAAGCAGGGAATATTTAGCATTTTGGCTTCTAAGAGAAAAAGAATTAGATGTTTAACATACGGCATGGTTAGAAAGTGTGTATAAATTGTCATAAGCATTTACTAGCCTCTCTCTAACTTTTCCAAGACTGTTTTTTTATTATATTTTTGTCCTGACTTGGTTAAATACCAGATTCAAGCTGTACCTCAGATGGCTGAGGATACTTATGTACCTGTGCAGCAATGTGTCCTGTATGGCTGACATCACAGGGGTCTGACTTACAGGCTGCTGCAGTGTAACAGGGAGGGATAGACAAAAAAGCAACAAAAAAGAAACAAACCCCAATGGAGTATCTCCTGGTGCTGCCCTTGAAGCTGTCTTGGTGATCTTTGATTCAGACAGATAACTTGATAATGACATGGAAGAAAAATTACACAAGCTATTTTAGTAATTGATGGTCTCACTGTTCGTCTCATTCCTGACATTTATTCTCACTGTTTACATTTCCACGTCACGTTTATTGAATGCTTATAGTAGTGAATGTTTGCATAAGAATCACATAATCAGAATATTTTGGGTTGGAAGGGAACCTTTAAAGACAGTCATATTCATGTATGGTTTAAGTCCACACTTAACTAAACAAAGCATACAGATTATTGAAGACAAGACTCTGCAGGAACTTTGTAAGCATTGTGCATGCCTGAAGCATGAGGCTGTCTAGCGTGCTGAACAGGGAAGCAAGCCTCAATCTCTACACAGCAATATGAGTTCATCCCCCTCAGCTCATTTCCCAGCTCTGCTGCCCAGTTTTGGAGCTGGCAAGGCCATTTTGAATTTCTTTTCATAAGATGTATGCAATCAGCTGGCGTCTGGAAAAAACCACCCTTGAATTCCTTGAGTTTTTGAAAAGGTGTTTTTCATTTTGCTACTGGAGTCTTTAGCATGTTGATTGAAACTGAACTTGTTCAGTTACTCAGTAAATGAGGTAGTAGATGAGAATAGACAGACTGGAGAGTGAAGCTCTTGGCCAAGTGTCCAGCAGCCATCCCAGAATCCCCCATATACCATGCATGGCAACCACAACCATGCCACCCTCTGACTGACTCTTAGTCTTCAGAACTGCCCTTCCACCCTCTTCACAGGGCTATGAGGGAAATACAGAAACATCCGGGATTAAGTGCAGAAAGTGCAGCCTTGAGTGCAGTGTTTGCCTCAGAAGCATTAGTAGGGCAGGCATGTGATGGTGAATGTTGATACAAGATACAATTCCAAGCAAAGATGGAATGCCAGTGTCCAGCCTGGGGAGTTTTTACTTGGTCATATAGCCTTCTCACACTGGAGATGCTTGTGGAAAGGCTGACAGACCTATGGTATTGCTTATATGAATGCTTCCCTGTAATATTTGGGATAAAAGGTGTCTTTTCACTAGGACTGCTTCTTTTCCTCTGTGCTCTCCTGCAGCTGGCAGGGGCTGAAGTTCCTTGAGCAGTTACTGTATGTAATAAGTTTCCCTCCCATCCTAAAAACATTTCTTAAGCATATAATGCCTTGCAAGGTAAAGCTGCTTTTATCCAGATTCTCTGTCTTCGGGTTGAGATGGGCTCACCAAGCTTTGGTGTGTTTAACTGCGTCCTGACATTACAGCTACTACTGTTAGGTTTTACCATTCATAAGGAAACTCCTTCATTACCAGCCACTCTCTCTTCTGTCAGGACTCTGATGTTCTGGTTTTTATTTGTGGAATGATGCAAGAGTGGTGCTTGGCATTTTCTTCTGATTGAGATGTCTTAGTCCTTCCCATTGCCATTTCTTCTGGCAGAACTTCATCCCACAGGAAGGCAGACTGGCCAGGAGCCCGGACTAGAGCAGGAGTAGGCCAAGGTATATTCAGAAGCTGACCTGAGCTATTGTGCTACTAAATTTAAATGACCGTGCAATGTTTTTGCCACTAATCAAGTGAAGTTTTCTTCTAGCAGTTACGAAATGCAGCAGAAATATTGCTAGAAATCTCTCTAGAAAGGGGAAAGTACTGGAAAGTGGAGAGGGTTCCATCCCACCGAGTGTCTGCGAACACAAAGTGAAGAGCCTGTAGAGGAGCAGTGCAGGCTGTACACAGAATTTTGCAAGCTCATGGGAGACTTGGGTTTACAGTGTAGTTGAAGCACTGAGCTGATGCTGGTTGGTTGTTACAGACTATGAACCCATTCATTCGTTTCAGTGGCTGGCTTTTGAAACAGGCAGATACTGCTTTCTTAATTATCAAGGTCTGAGTCCATATTTCAGCCCTGACATGCTCTGTTCCCTTGCCGTTCTTCAGTGCTGCTATAGTCCATGAATAAATTCATTCACACCACTGTAATTTTCAGTGCTTTGCTAAGGATGGCCATCAGTCCAAGGGGGGACAATAGAACTTGCATGTGCATACTTTCAGCATTGTTGACTTTTGGGTTTTTGTACTTTTGTCTTGTTATTGACTAATAGCAGTTTCTTCAGCTGGTTGTCATAGGATTATTGAGGTCTTCCTAGGCCTTGCAAGCAACACATTTTTCCTGCAGGATGAATATTGTGTTCTTCTCTCATATTGTTTTCTATGAAGGGAAAAACTTTGACTTAGGTCAGTCAGAGGAGTATCAGCCCCCTAACATGTATTTGGCTTGCTCAGCTGTTCCAATGTTTCTGAATGCTGAATATCTCTGTTCCATTTAAACAAACAGTGCTGGAAAAAAATCCATTTACAGTAGTAGTTGTCAGTGTAGAAAACAAAGCTATTAAATTCTGGTGCATGGCTGAATCTCTTTAGCTCCTAAATAGCATAGATCAAACTGTTTCTTCTTTTTTTGTGGATTAGTGGCACAGATAAATTCTGGCAAAGAGACTAATGCAGTTTAGACATTAAAACATTTCACTATTTTAGTATATAAACAGTCTGCATGCTTTGGATACATAAAATCAATATGTAATTCCAATTGCACATTAATAAAAGGTCAGATTAATTTTATATAGTGAATGCAGAGTACTGCTGCATAAAGCAATAACGGGATGGACTGATGCATTAGGAGGATGCATTCTTAGTGCGCTTACATGCTTTTAAACTGGAAAGCTATTCTTCTAGCTGAGGCAGACTTTTGCCTATTAAATATTTCCTTCGAGTTGTCCCCGTGATTCCATTTCTCCCTTTTTGTTTCCTCCAGACATACACGCCAAAACAAATCCCAGAGCCCTCATCCAGCAATTGTACTGCAGGGAGAAGTCTGGATAAGATACCCAGCATAGCCAGTAAACACTGTGATAAGTGGGTAACTGTCACTGCCGCCCAAGGGCATCCTGGGGTACTCATGCTGTCCTATTGGAAGAAAGGACTGAACTCAGGTTTCTGCAGCAGTAAAGTAGGGCAGATGAGTAAAGGAAAACATTTTAATAACTATGCATTATTTATATCACTAGCAGGCCATTAAATCTCCCATACAAAATGCATTTAATGAAGGGGAATATGTTGCTTGAACACTGTGTAATTGTCAGACTAACTGATCTGGCAGAGCAGCACGCTTTGCTTCTTGAGCTATGATGACAGTTTCGTGAAGTTGCCAGCGGAGTCAGAAAGGTTGGCATTTCAATATAGACATTCAGACTGATCTTACAGCTGAAGCTCCAAAGTTGTGTTGGAGAGAGCTAAATTCAGTCTCCTCTCTTTTTTGTGGCAGATCTCTATAGCTCATTCATCGGTCTACCTGTTGGTTTCTGACTCTGTAGATGTGTTGTAACCCTTTTTTCCCTCTCAACACTTTGCCTCAGCTTACATCCTAAAGATGTAAGTTTTCTAGAGGATGACAAAAAAATCTTTCCATTATGCTTTTTATCCTGTGTACATTTGTGCTTCCCCCAGAAACACAGCCCAGTTATCGCAGTCCTAAGTTATTGTTTTAAATGAAAATCTTCATCACGTTTAATAGGTGGAGCATTGTTAAAGCCTAGTCACAAAACCCTCTCTATCTGCAATTTAACTTTAATTTGATATTCAGCTTTGAAGGAATCAATATGTATCAGGGTTTTGCAATCTGACTGGGTCTGCTTACATAAGGAAAATAAGCCTTTCCATAACTGCATTTAGAGTAACAATGAATTTCAATTGCAAAACAATTATTTTAAGAAATTGGAAGAAATAAAATTTATGGGTAGGATGTTATATATTTTCCTAGCAAGAAGACTCCCGAAGAAATGAACTATGTTCTGTGGAATCCCTGACTACATAAAATGCCTATCACTGTTTGCCCTTTTGACAAGTTTCAAGCTTTCAGAAATAACTATGAGCTCCTAAAAAGTCAGCATTTTTTTCAGAGGAAGGCAGTGAACTAAGGCGATTTGGGCAAAATCAAAATGTGAAGTCAGGTATTTGGGGAAAGTCAGTTTCTTATTGAATTGAATCCCGTCCTTTTTTCCATCTTTTCTTTTTTTTTGTTTTTTTTTTTTTTTTTCCTTTTGATACGACATAATATGACAGAAGAAGAGTAAAACAAGAAGTGGTCTTCGCTCCTCTAATGTATTTTGTGCATCATTTCATGCATGCAGGAAGACCTGTTTTTAAAATTATATCAGTAAGAAGGAATTCTTACCACTAGAGTGAAGAGAGTAACATTTAGTCACTGAAGGCTTCTGTGCGCTGGCTATGAACAAATCCCATGTGGGGTATTTCCACATGTGCATGTATTTCTTTATATCAGTATTTCTGAAATTCTCAAACCATATGGGAAGAAATGGCTCAAACCTCTGTTTCACATCTTTCAAGACCTTGTTATGACTTATCCACAGAAAACTGTGTGCTATGGTGGTCAGAGCAGTAGGTTCCTGATGTCTTACTAAGCCATGCAGCACTGAACAAGGAATGCCACCAGTTTTACTTTCTCATTCTTTGTGTGCAGGCCTGCTCTCTAAGTGGGAAGTAAGACACTGAAAATCAGGCACATCAGGTAACTGCTGTGCAATGTCTTTTTTTTCTGTGTTTTCACAGTGATACAGAAATTCACTGTGAGAGAAGAATTAAAGATAGTGGTGGAGAATTTATTATTTTCATGAACTTTTATCCAGAAAACAGCACAAATCATGATTTGTGCCCTATAACACTTTTGGCTTTAACTTCTGTCTAGATTATCTATTAATACATGAGAACATCATCGCAGTTTATGTTTCATTTGCTGCTGAAGTGTGTGTATCAGCATAAAAAAGAACAAAACTTTAATCACTGTGAAATGTTATGTTACCTTTGTGCTTCTTTGTAACCACTGAAAGCTGTTACACACAGGATGTCTAACTTATTTGTTCATTCATTTGCCAAAAGGCATTTTCACAGCAAAACAGAGTCATCAGCTGTAATATACGTATAGTGTTTATCTACCCTTCCATTTCGTAGGGAAGAGATGGAGCTATTTGATTTATTAATAAACCAAAGAGCTTTTGCCATAAATCAGAATTCAGTAGATAGCTTTGTTTCCTTACGTAAAGTACTATTCTAATTGAATATTTTCTCTTCCCAGTTATTATCTAGTTAAAGATCTTAATCACATATTTCAAGTTAATTGTAACAGAACACAAATAGACAGTTAGATTTAATGATAAAGGACTTTTAGTTCCAAAACTGAGTCATAAATGAAAAGAATCCAACAAACAAAGGAGGGAGAAAGACTATGTTGCATGATAGCAATGGGAAAATCAGGTAGGTTTAGTCCTCTCTGATCTTGGCAAGATCTTTCTTTTTTGTGAAGACTTTAGTTCTACATTCTAAGGTGTTTTTTTTCTTCTTATTTGTAAAGTTGCTGGCTTTACTGGCAGGCTTTCTTAGCAGAAAGGGAATTCAGTCTGCAAACTTCCAATTGCTCTGGAAGTTAATATTGTACAGCACTGAAACCATGCTCTCTGCTGAGTTCAGCAGCTGCAGAAAACCTACATTTGATTATGTTGGGTTTTATTATTAGGTGTCTGTAGGATTCCCTCAGGGGTATTCATCAAAGATGTTCAGATTTCTTCCTTTTCTTTTTTAAGACCACTGAATGAAAATTTGTGCTAAATAAACTGTATTATATATAGCATAATAAAAGACAAGAACTGTTTCCCTTTTCAGTCTTTTCCCTTCAATTTACAAATGCAATTTAAGCTACAGTGGTGATTCTTTTGTAACACAAGCCTTAGGCAGACAGACAGTATATTATTGAAACGCCTTGAACAACGTTTGTGGATTATTTTTGGTGTACAATTTTTTTTTTTCTTTTTTCCTGCCAAGGAACATACCAGGGCAAGGAAGGAAAACATGATGTTCTGGGACAGCCGATCAGGTATTACATAGACAGCACAGGCTTTCCCAGCACAACAAGATTTGGAGTGACTTGGGAGAACTTCACCTTCTCCAAGAAGCTCCAAGTCAGCTGCCAGGTAGCACTGGCTGCTAGTATAGTGTCTCTGTAACATGAACCTCTGGCTGCTGGAGGCAAGGATGCAGGGAGAGTGTGTACAGTTTAGGAGCTGTAGTAACAGATTTCACATGTCGAGGCCTGAAAGCTTCATGATGCCTGTTCTAGCCAGTGGTTCTTTCCTTGCCACTGCTGATATCTGTCCCTGTCTGAAGTGAGCAGCTGAGGAACAAGGGTCAAAGAGAGTAAACATGTGGCTTCACAATATCTGCCCCATTCTACAGCATAAGGATGTCTTAGGGCCCTCTGTATAACTAGGTACTTCCAAGCATTCACAGCATCAAACTTCAGACACGTAGAGAATTTTTAGGTTGATGATGGGAAATAACTAATGACCTTAATTGCCAACAGTATTTGGTGCTGTGGAGACCATCTGGATTTCTTGCTAAGTCTCAGGTATTGAACTGCCAACTTTGATGTAATTTAGGAGCCTGATTCTCAGCATAGCAATCTTCTTTGTCAGAGATGTCCTTTGTTTTTACTCTTCTCCCTCCGCTCCTTGTTTACAAGCTGAATTCTGCATGTAAATGCGATTCTTTCCTCCAGTGGGCTGTAGCTGTCTCTAAGCGACAGCCAGTCTTCACAGTTCTCTTTATCATCTCTTGTTTCTTGAACATACAGGAAAGATTTGCAAAAGTGTCAGGCATGGGTTGTTTGAATTGTCTCCTATATACTGAAAGTTTATCTGTCTTCCAGGTGTAACTGGTAGAAAAATGACAGAGGGCATTGATGATGATGCTGAGATATCCTCTAGTTTCTTTTATCTCTTATTTAGAAACTAGTTGCTTACAGCTCTTCTGAGCAGACTAAATGTCGAAAAAAGACACACCTGTTTCAGAGAAGTTGGCAATAAGATTGTGTCTGTCCTTTGGTTACTGATTCTTCATTAGCTGTTCCCATAGTGTGTTCTAAAAAGTAGTGGTTGGGATCTACAGCTGCTCAGCAAAACCATTATAAAACATAACATTTGCAGTGTTATCATTGTGGAAAGCTTATAATATGGTAATTCATAATTGGTTCTTTCATTCAAATGGTATGCAAAGCAATTTTCTAAAGGTAGTCCTCACTGATGGAGACAAACAGCCTTTTCAGCAGCACCAGGACTGACTATCTCTGATTTCATTGTGTAGTTTGTTTGGCCTGGTAAAGAAAGGAGAACCTTGATTTTTATTTAACAAAATCAAGTACTTACGCTGTGTGAGGATGTTTTTCCTCAGACACAACAACATGCTAACTACAGGTAAACTTAAATAGTCAGCAGAAATACTAAATTCAGACTAATGAGTTAGAGAATCAAGAAGGTTTTTAAGTGTTAATTAGGAAAAAGTTATTCTGCTATATATGTGTAATTTGCTGTAGTAGATTAATTCATCTTTGTTAGCATAAAGCAATTAAGAAGTCTTCTAATATTTCAAAAGTTCACATTAGCTTTTTCATAATTGGCAGTGTATTGACTTACATTGTCCTAGATTTCCAGTAGCTTCACTGAACATGGAGTGTGTCGATACTATTGAATAGTTTGAGTCTTTCAAGATAAATTTCATTTTTCCATTCCAGAACAAAACCATTTGACTTCTGGGCTTGGCATCTTCTATCAAACACTTTTAGAAACTCACATTCTTCCACATGCAAAACAAAAAAGTCATACTTGTAAGGAAGATTTTGGAAGACATCTAAGGAATTTTGGCACTCAGGTCCCTGTGATTTTCAGTGCCAGTTATCAGTGTCATTTATTTGATTGCCTTTGAAAAAAAAAAAAAAAAAAAGACTTTAATATATTAAAAGCTAGAAAATAAAGTGATTTTGGCTATAATTTGCAAGTCTTTGCCCTAAGTAATTAACACTTTTATTATTCCAGGACTCAGAATTTGACCCCTTGAAGTTCACGAGTGTCATTGAATGCGAGAAGCCAAACAATGACTTAAGTAGGTTTCGAGGTTACATGTGAGTATTTCATATAATATCATTCAGTAAACACTACTTTTCTCTAATATAGAATAAAATAAACATGGGTTTGTTTTGAGCTGTGTTCTGTAAGTTGCATCTGTATAAGGGCTGTGTATTTAAGGCTTTTGTAGAGGATTCTCACTTGAGAATAGATGGGAGCCTCACGTTTCCATTCTTTAGGATGGATCTAATTGTCAGCTTTGATCAGTTTACACTCCAGAAGTTAATGCATGAAGCAGTGCAGTTACAGACATGCTTCTCCCTTTCCTTCCCTCCATGAATCAAAAAAAGCCCATCTGGAAATGGAAGGAAATAGAAAACCAGTCTAAGAGAGCCAGCAAACAAACACAATCTTTTGCACACTGTGTTTATGAAGATGGGTCTGTTTGATGTTTCTTTTAATATGTGTCATTGAGGAAAATCAAAGGGTAAAACTGGTATTTCTCCAGCTATGGCAGAATTTCTTTCCTCTCATACAGACAAAAGAAAGCAATTGATTCACAAAATGGGTGTGCTTGTAAAATCACCTATGGCCACTTGACTTAATTCTAAACAAACAGAACTGCATTAACAGGGTACTATGTCTCTAGCCCATCAGTCCTGCTCAGAAGCAAATGTTTTAATATATGCAAAGCACTTTGCTTCTAACATAGCCAGGACTGCAGTGTGTATGAATGCTGATAGTGGTGACTTGGGAGATGCACTCTTGCATGACTTAGTTTTCTAAAGTATGTAACTATGGAGGGTGAAAGCCCAGGGTGTTTAATTTTTGTCTAAATTTTAATGAAGAGAGTTAAACAGACACTTACTCTGTTTAGAATACAATGATTTATCACCCATATTGATTAGGAGTGATAAGCAGTATTGAACTGCATAAACGGCACAAGGTAAATTGCTGGACCTTGGCGAGTTTTTATAGTGATGCTATTTACCACCTCAGTTTCTACTCTCAGATGTCACAGATTGCGTAGGATGTACTGTCAACTGGGTAAATCAGGACAGGTTTTTCGAAACTACATCAAGTTGTGATATGGGAAAATGTGTTCCTTTATTTAGCAGCTCAAAGCCCTCAGTTCATTTAAAGATAAAAGTTTAGTATTAGACATTACTGCATGAGGGTGTGTAACTGTCTACATTAATAGAGAACCTACCCTACTGCAGAAATGACATTTCCAGATATGGAAATGGAAAGCTTGGCAGCTTCTCTAGCAAACTTCATGTGTGTGAATCTTAGTTCCCAAAATATTGAGCAGGGGTTGAGTACTGTAGAAGATATGCATAAATTTGTCTTTTATTATATATTTAGTTATGTACTGGATGGAAGGGATGCCATCTGGAATGACCTTGACAGGCTCAAGAGGTGGGACAGTGCTAACCTCGTGAATTTCAACAAGGCCAAGTGCAAGGTCCTGCGCCTGGGTCAGGGCAATCCTAAGCACAACAGGCTGGGTGGAGAATGGAATGGGAGCAGCCCTGAGGAGAAGGACTTGGGGATGTTGGTTGACAAGAAGCCCAACACGAACCGGCAGTGTGCGCTCACAGCCCAGAAAGCCAACTGTATCCTGGGATGCATCAGAAGCAGTGTGACCAGCAGGTTGAGGGAGGGGATTCTGCCCCTCTGCTGCTCTCAAGAGACCCTACCTGCAGTACTGTGTTCAGCTCTGGGGCCCCCAGCACAAGAGAGACATGGACCTGTTGGAGCAGGTGCAGAAGATGGCCACAAAAATGGTCAGAGGGCTGGAGCACCTCTTCTATGACGATAGGCTGAGAGAGTTGGGCTTGTTCAGCCTGGAAAAGACAAGGCTCAGGGGAGGCCTTGTAGCAGCCTTCCAATACCTAAAGGGTCCTACAAGAAAGCTGGAGAGGAACTTTTTACAAGGGCATGTAGTCACTGGATGAGGGGGAATGGCTTTAAAGTGAAAGAGGGGAGATTTAGATTCTATATTAGGGAAAAATTCTTCACTGTGAGGGTGGTGAGACACTGACAAAGGGTGCTCAAAGAAGCTGTGGTTGCCCCATCCTTGGCAGTGTTCAAGGCCAGGTTGGATGGGACTTTGAGTAACCTGGTCTAGTGGAAGGATGGAACTAGATGATCTTTAAGGTTCCTTCCAACTCAAATCATTCTGTCATGCTATGATTCTGATAGTCCATGTAGAAAACTACTGTAGCTTGTAAGTTGCAGAATCATTTGAATTATGTAGAAGAAAGCATGGTAATATCTTTTCAAAAACTGTTGATCAATATTGATTCTATTTAATCTTTGTTATATTTTGATGTTTTGCAAATGATAAGAATACATTTTGACACAGCAAAAAGCCAAGACATCGGTTTTAAATCTGGCAGAAAGCATCAGGTGATTTCCAGGTCTCATCAGTTATGCTGCAAGAGATCTACAACTAAAGGATCACAGGGCGTTTGAACTAGAGTGGGGATCAACCCCTCAACAAAAACCCTCTCAGTTTCCTAATTTATCACAGGAAAAGGCTTT
This sequence comes from Coracopsis vasa, assembly GCA_026283785.1. Taxonomy (NCBI): domain Eukaryota; kingdom Metazoa; phylum Chordata; class Aves; order Psittaciformes; family Psittacidae; genus Coracopsis; species Coracopsis vasa. Next base: position 40,859 of record JANHGB010051242.1, read on the forward strand.
TTCTTCCCCTCTTTTTAGATTTCCTTCGTTAGTATCATGAAATCATGGGTCTATTTCAAATTATACATTAGTAAGATGAATAGTAATTAGCACAATTGAATTGAAACATGTCATTACTGCGTCAAACTCAGATCTTAACTCTTATTCAAAAATCTTACCGGTAGTTACTGCTTGAAAGAAAGGTTCAGATAGCTCCCAGCTGATAACAGCTCAACTAAAGTGTTCCTGAGATACTTTAATAGGGATGATATGAAATAATAAACTTTCTAGAAATCCGTAGGTAAAAGGTGTGCTGAGACACTACTTTTGAAGCTTGCTTGAAGTTCTGACCACTTTCTATGTTTTCAGGCTTGATTAAAACTTTTTTTTTTTTCATTTGCAATATTTTTATGATTTTTTTATTATGTCTCCTTTTACCCTGGCCGGCTATATTGGTTACCTGTACTGATCCCATTTCAGACTAACTTTGGAAAACAGAATTTTTACGTGTTTACCTCACACACACACAAATATTTCTCTTCCCAGAAAATTAGTCAGCACAGCCATTAGAATCAAAGGAGCTGTTTATATTTAAAAATGCACTGAGATGAGCCTGGACCTAACCTGTATCTGCAGAAGTATAGCACGCACATTACTACATACGACTTCTTCAGTTATATTGGCACAATCTGCATTGAACGTACACTGGGTGTGCAGATGGACAGGCAGACTACCAGTTCTATTCAAGTGCTTACTTTAATAACGTTTTGCAATTTCTGCAACCCCAGATATCCTCATTTTTATTTCCCTTATAAGAAGTCTTCTGTGCAAAAAGAATAGAGTAAAACCTTACATGCCTCCTGCCTGTATGGGTCTAGCCAGATTATGTACAGTATGCATGGCATACTTTCAAAAATCCCATTCCAGGTTCCAAAAATAACAAAATCAGCTTTAAAATATTGTTTTGTGTGTATATGGGCAAAGGAGGAAGAGGAGGAATAGTTGGCATTCTGGATTTTCAGCTTTTCTCTGAAAGTAAAAATTTTATTATTAGACAAGAACAGAAAACTTTATCTGATCATACCAAAATAAGTATAGCAAGGAACTGTTATAATAATAATATGAATACATGTGTGTATTTATATTTCAAAGCTTGTCATAAGATAGCAAACCCAAATTAGTATAAAATCATGTTACAACTTTTTAAGGGAAAAAAATGTATAAATCTCTACAGTGATGTCTCTTTAACGTGTTCTAGTGATACCACCTCTCCTGGGAAAAAAAAAAAAAAACCCACAGCAAAACACAAAAAAGCCCCAAACAATAAAGAAACCAACCCCCCAACTAGATTGAGTTTCATCAGAATTGAGAGTCAGAAAGATTCTGACTGATGAAGTGAACTGTGGCTGTGCTTAAGATTGTTGAATATTTTCTGTTGGAGTGTCAAGCCTTGGAAAGTAGTGTTAGCTCTACCATTTGCTTTGTATGACACTTGAGAAACAGAGACTGATAGAAAATGCTCTCTCTTGAATACAGTTTTGATATGTTACTTTGTTATTTAATGTTGGTAAACACGTAACAAGTAAAAATAGAAGTGAGCTACCATTGGACTTATTTCTGCATTGCTGTATTAAATTAGGTGGCTTATTTCTACACAAACACTTTCAGAGAGCTGTAGTGAAGTAGTATCTAACTGCATCTGATCTGCCCATTTCTCCTAATTTGTGGTGCATGTGTGTTTTAGATATTTGCAGTGTCATCCATGTGAGAAATGTCATCTGTGTAAGAAATCGCAGAGAAAAAGCCTTACACCTGCACTTGCCAGTGCATTTCCTCACGGACTAGCCTTCATGTTTAGGCATCTTGAGTAGCTTCAGCTGGCTACTTTTTTAAATCTTGACAGTGAAAAGTTTCCTTCTTTGCCTCCAAAGTTATACAGGCCTGAATCAAGAAAGGGGAAAGTTCAACCACTTGCAACAAGCTTAAGGTTTTTAACTCTGCAAGGCTACCGGTGGGATCTTAGCCATCTCTAAATCCAGGCATAAAGTTATAGCCTGGGCAGGTTTGTTATCAAAAAGAGCAGTTTTATCTAACTCGTAATGACTAGTTGTCATTATTTTTTAATTCAGACCTCTATGTCTGTAATTTTTATCTTCAGTGTCCAGTTGCCTTATGTGTATGTTCTGTTAGTGAGTCACTGGGAGTGAGTACAGACAAGAAGGAAACAGTGAGTTTCTTCCAGTACCCATGCCAGCTTCTATCTCCCAGATCTTGACTCCCTCCATGTTTTCTAAAGGTCTGGTGAGCAACCGGTGAGTTGACTGACTTCATTTGGATATGGAAAAGTAAAAAGCCATACCAAACACAAGTAAGGATGAGTTGTGGTGAGAAGGCTCAGCCTGTGGTTGAGGGCAGTAGATTGGGGTCTTAAGATGCTGCACCATTGCTTTGGAGCAGCTGTATAAGCTAGGATTATGGGCATGCTTAAATTACTGTACACATACTTGTCCTGGTTTCACCTGGGACAGAGTTATTTTTCTTCCTGGTAGCTGGTGCAGTGCTGTGTTTTGGCTTTAGTTTGAGAATAATGTTGACAACACACTGATGTTCTAGATATTGCTCAGTAGCACTTACTCTGATCAAGGACTTTTCATTCTCTCATGCTCTGCCAGTGAGGAGGGGCACAAGAAGCTAGGAGGAAGCAGAGACAGGACACCTGACCGAGACTAGCCAAAGGGGTATTCCATACCACAGCACATCATGCCCAGTATATAAACTGGGGGGAGTTATCTGGAAGGGCCTGATTGCTGCTTGGGTTGGGCTGAGCATTGCTCAGTGAGTGGCAAGAAATTACTATACACATAGTTATGTTGTATAAGCTAAGATTACTAGAAAAAAAGATATAATTGTATAGAACAAATACACAAGTAATTGTATGTAAAGACTGCCATGTGCAATATACCTGTCACAGTGCAGTGTTACTGTGAAGTGTGAAAAACTGATGAAGGCTACAAAATCGTAAGCCAGAGCAATTGATTCTTAAGTAGGTTTATCTTTAAAGTCACATTTGTTAACAGGAATCATAATTATCAATTAGAGACTTTATTGGAAATTCAAACTAACATCCTCATGATTTATGAGAAAGGCTAATGTAGAATTCAGCCTTAAAAAGCAGAGGAATGGCAGAATCTTGGTAGTAGTATAATTTCTACAGTATGGAATCATTAAGAAATTATTTCCCATAGTCTAAATCCAGCCAAACGTGGGTAATTCTCCAGCTGGCAATCAGTGCTTACACCTGTTGACACACTGCAAAGAAGGCTGTTAGGCAGCACCCAGGTTTTGAAGCTTCTTTGGAAAAAGGTGAGGCAGTGGGTTACGAAAGTTTGCTGAAGAGGATAGAAGCAAAACCTCTGTTCTTGTATCTGAGGCTGGCAGGGAGGGATGGAATGATCAGGAGAAGTTCTCTCGTGATGAAAAAAAGCCGTCATTTTTGTATGAGAATGCAAACTTGATGTTATCTACTTCTCCCTTCTCCATTTATTTCTGGTCTCTAGTCAGAACCCAGGACAAAAGAGCTCCACCTTATAAAAGACACAATTTTAAGCCAGTTAGCACATTTTGGGAGACGCAGGATTTTAAATGCTCGAATCCAGGTAGCCACATAATTCAACACTGCAACAGCACAATGTTAGTTTCAGTATAGCGCATGTGCTTTTCCAGGATTTCTCTTAAAATCCCAACTTTACAATTTTTTACTGCAGTCCATTTTTTAGACTTTGGAAGTATGATGATTTTGATGCTTTGAAAATGAAGGCAGAACATTTAAACATTTCCAACTTTGCTTTAGTCTTCTCTGAAGCATTGGGATACTGCAGTTGATTAAATTTTATTCATTTAGAAAAAGTCTGAAATTATTATTTGGTTTGGGTTTTTTACCTAATAAAACGTTCTAATGCTATTTTCAATTGTTGTTGTTATTGTTTAGCATTTCCCTGGTGACTGTTAATTCTCATGAGGCTATTTTCTGTATTTTTCTGACAGCTGAATGTGAGTCAGTCCATACATAGCAGACAGTACGCTGTAGTGGAAAGATCACTTTGTTCTATTTTTCTCCTGTGTTTTGGAGCTAGTCAACAGAAATCATCAGGGTGCAGGTCATTTCGTCTTTCTTAAAGAGTCAGAGGGACACTTCTGAAAGGATTTTCTCTTGCTCTCTCTGATGAACACATGGAGTTTTTTTCCTTTATCTGTGACTGAACTGGCACATATTATCCCTGGCACATGTTCCATAGTATCACTGCTTCTGAAGTGGAGTCCTTTCCCAGTTTCACCATATTTCTTTCCAGGATTTCTTTGATAAGAACATGTGAATAGTGGGTTAATCATGTACACTAGCGAGCTGCTCTTAGGTGGACTGTCAGTTTGCACATGTCGATGTGCACATGCACAGTCAATTTGCACGTGCAATTTGCACATGCACAGAAAGTCCAGTGCATTTTCAAAGCATTAGACTGCACATGTGCTGTAGATTTGGTGTGCATATCCCTAGTGAGCATTTGTCCGGTACATTTGTATATCCAACAGCAACTGGTACTGCTCCAGCTGGACTGCTGCATGTCTGGGATTCTTGAGTAGCTTATTCTCAGTTTTCAAAGTCTGTCAGAGAATCTTCCCAGGAGGAAGATCTAAGGAAATATTTCACCATCAGGTTGACAAAACCTTGATGATGTTTCCTGGGCTTGTTATATTGCAGAGTAGTATGATTTAACAAGCTTAATGTTTTGCCATGCTGTGCTTTGTTCTGTTTTTAATTTTTCTGTAGTGTACATAAGAGTGGAAAAAAGGATGGACTGTTCAAAGAAAATCTTTTGTTACGTGGATGTACCATTAGAAATACAGAAGAGGTTGCAGGAATAGTAATCTATGCAGGTAAAAGCTGTTTTTCTGTCTGATGAGACATACCACCTTTTTATAGTTTCCTTAAAATAATAACAAAAATCCATATGACATCATCTGATGTAATTGCTTCTACAGGGCACGAGACCAAAGCTTTGTTAAACAATAATGGACCCCGTTACAAACGCAGTAAACTTGAAAGACAGATGAATGCTGATGTCCTTTGGTGTGTCCTAATACTTCTAATCATGTGTCTGTTTTCTGCCATTGGTAAGTGCTCTTTAAAGCTAGAAACTTAGGTATCAGGCTCTCTTGGGATTCATGTACTTTGCTTCATCAAAGACATATGTGTTTGCAAAAATATGAAATTCATAAAGCTGCCTCCATATTATCTTCATTTTTGGTGTGTTTTCTTCTCTGAAATCAAAATATCTTGATATATAAGCTCATCTAAGTAGCTTCTTAGTATCAATCAAATACATGCTATTAGTACCAGAGATCTGACAGTTTAGATTCTACAACTCTTGATAGCATCCAAAAGAAGCCGCTTTATACATAGTCCTCTCAAAATTACAGGTGATAGAGTGTAACATGCCATTAATCAGTCAACAAAGTAATTTATGAGCAGAGAATAAACAGAATTAGCACAGTGCAATTCCGCAGTACTATTTATTAAATCAAGGGCACAGTGCACAGCATTGACACACTGTCTCTAAACTGCAGCTGAAACATAGAAGAACTAAATAAAAGTCTAAACCTGCATAAATCCAAGTAGAAGACTCTCTAGACTTCATGGAGTGTTTAAGGAAAACTGAGGTTCACGTTAATATTCTTCAAGCCTTTTTTCTATTCATTTGTGAGAAAGAATTTTTACCTTTGGCACCTAAAATTATTCTTTACACATGGCATATGAATTCCGTATCCTTAATGTTTGTATGTTCTGTAATGTTTGTGTGTGAGTCATATGGCATAAACACCAGAATGTTTCCTAACAACCATGGTGTAGTTTAATAACAATCTCACGGAATTTTAATACATTTCTGTATGCCTTTTCCCAGGTATTGTTAAATGCTGCTTAAAGATAAGTATTTCCAGCTGTGAATCAGCCAGCCAATTTGTTTCCACTGAGTTCATGACAGTCTCTGGTAGAGTCTTAGTGTTGGGGGAGCACAGTCCTCAGGGCTGAAATGCCATTGTAGGTTAATGGCAGGGAGTCCCGCCTACAGCTGTCCCCTCTGCAGCCGAGGTATTGACCTCAGAGCAGTGGCAGCAGGGTACATGCTGCAGTAGCTTTGATTTAGCTGAAACTCCTGATTTCCATAAATGTGAACAGGAGACAGTGGCACACAGTAGGTAACACAAACACCTTCACTTCTGTCATTTCTGCTACAAGGCTAGAAACCTCCAGCAAAGGGCCAGAGCAAACTGCTGGAGGTGCTGACAACCAAAAACAGCTAGAAAGAAATGTGCTTTTTGAAACCAGAGGTGCTTAGTGCTTCAAGATGTGCAAAGCTATGTTCTGTAAGAGTCAGGCACTTCATGTGCCTTCTGTCAAGAAAGTGTGAGTGGAGGTATGACAGTTAACTAATTCTTTTGAAAATCTGAGTCAGGATATTTATACAAGAAGTCTCAATGTAGGACCTTGTTAGTGTGAGGTTTCCAATATTTGCTCTCAAGAATAAAAATATAGACATCAATAAAGGCATCAGTGTGGCAATACTGGTAGTACAGAGGCAAAATAAGTTGCTTGCATGGCTTACTTATTGTTTTTATTTTTCAAGAGTTCAATGCTGGGTTTATGTATCAAGATGTAAAAGACCTTGTCAGGTGTGACTTACAAAAGATTACTTTTAAAGTAGACCTTCATTCTTTTTTGTCAATTTTCAACATGCAGTGAAAATAGCTTGAATGCTTGTTATCATGTGTGGGAACTCGTCTTTGTTTTTAATCTTAAAAAAATCAGGCATACCATTTTTAGGTCTTTTAGGACTGCAAATCCTAGCTCTGTACTTAAAAAGGCAACTTTCTGTCTCTTTAAGAATGCCATTTTCCCAAAATAATGGTAATAAGAATAACCATATCTTTATTTGGTTATTGGCACAATCAATAAAAAAAAAATTTTGAGCAGGGATTAGGATTTCTTCTGGTTTTAGTTCCTCAGCTTCCATGCTGTTGAGTCTGCTGATGCTGTTATTTTGTTAGTTCTGTAAACATGGTAAGATTCACACAGTAAGATTAAAGTCTGTCCTGACTTTACCCATCTGAAACTAGTTTAGTAATAATTGGCTGGTGTTATACCTAATGCAGGCAATGGAGTTCTTTCATTTTAACGAATTGAATATCACTGAAATGATTCACCTTCTGAAGTTTAGTTTTCTCTGCTGATTAGAGAAAGAGCCTAAACTCCTAATTTAGACTAGTCAGCTCACTTTATTTGGATAAACTTATGTGAAATGATCTTGCATTCTGTCTGTAAGGCCAGGCAAACCCCTTTCTTAAACTCCAAATCCCAATTAAAAACCTGAGTCTGGGGCCTTTTTCAAAAGTCATGCAGAGTAGTTGAAAACAAATACCATTTACTCACATAACTCTAAGAACAAATTCATGCCGTAAGCATTTTTACCTGGAGTTAATTTTTCTTTCTTTCCAACTCTTCTGCAGGTCATGGCCTATGGGTATGGCAATATGGTGAAAAGAAGAAACCAATTTTTGATGTTCCAGGGCCTGATGGCAAATACTTGTCTCCTGTTTTAGCTTCAGTATATTTATTTCTGACAGTGATCATAGTTTTTCAGGTAATCAAGTTGTACATGTTGTCATCTCTGTTCACAGTTTTCTTTAATAAAGCTATAAATGTATGTCTAGTACCATTTCTACCACTAAGGCATGTAATCTAAGGCACTAAGCTAATCAAGCACTATAAATAAGTACATCTAGCCACTTTAAAATTATATTTTAACTATAAGGAATGTGATAATATATAACCAGGAAGCTAAATTAAATCAGTAGTGGCCTACCCAGGGGTAAAATGATAATTTCTCTGAAGAATAAACAAACTGATACATACAGTAAGCAGCCAGAGTTACCTTGGCATCTGAGAAGATAATTATCTGAGAACCTTCCCCAAAAGACTCAGGTATTTTGTTTTATTTTAAACAAGTAGGAGGAGATAGAATGTAATGGGCCCTGTTTGGAGAATACAGGCATTATGCTTCATATCCACCCACTGTGGAGCAGCACTTCAAAGACTGTGGGTACCACTTTGTGTACAGTGTGCTGATATGAACATAGGTTGTGTGCATTTTTAACCACTTTCCAAAGATACAGCTCTTAACTTTGTATCTCAGCTACATAGCAAATCTTGATAGAAGTTCTTTGGTTCTGGATAGAAAAGTATTCAATTGTGAAGGTTGCGATAAGCTAAGAGAGATAACAGAGACTCATGTCACTCGGACATATGGATGTATGCCCAGGGGGACACTACAGGAGACTGCATTACTGAGGGAGCAACTCCTTTATAGAAAGGAATGGAAAAAGGATGTTAAATTACTTTTTACTCTAAGATCCAATAATATTATGATATTTGCTAAAAAATATCACCACAAAATTCCTTAAACGCCAACCTTTAACTGTAGGTTTTGTTTAAGTAAGCACATTTGTCACTTACTCTTACACACATGCTATAACTTACCCCTCGTATCTAATTCAGCAAGCTAAATAATGTATGCAGTCAGGAATTTCTGTCATGAAAAACATCTGCAGAGAAAAACTGAGGTACAAGTGAGGTATTTCATGGTGTTTTGACAATCCTCAAGAAGCAGTTGAAAATCTTTTCTGGTGCAACTTCTTCTCACATCTCATTCTTCAGCAATTATAGAATGTGTTCTTCATTCAAATAATCTGCCTTGCCAAAGCCAAGGCCAAAAGCATTGTTCCTGTGGAGAGATTAACACTTCTCATTTTGTTTCTTGTATTCCTGCAAGGTTGATTTGTAAACAGTCTATTACTTATGCTTATCCAGTTCTTTCACATTTATAGGATTCTGACTGTAGTCTCTGTTTCAGATTGGGATTTTTTTGGCTTTCCTCTCCCAGGTAGTTTCAAGCTAGCCTTATTACCACTAAAAAGGATTTGCTTCTGTCCAAGTTTTGATAATTACCCTTCTAGACATAATAATGCATTTCAGCTCTGTAATTCCCTATAGATTTTCCTCATCTAACACAGTAAATAAATTCTTCTCAAACATGATAGTAACTTTACAATAGATGCTTAATGTACCTAGCCTATGTTCTAGTCTAGTACCAAGTTAACTAGATTTTACTAATTCGTTGTATCCTTGCTTCTTTTTTTTCTCCTAATTCTCTTTCTTTTTGTGTACTATAGGTTATGATTCCGATTTCTTTGTATGTATCCATTGAAATAGTTAAAATCTGCCAAGTATACTTCATTCATCAAGATAAAGATTTATATGATGAAGAAACAGACACTCAGCTGCAGTGCCGAGCTTTAAATATCACAGAAGACTTAGGTCAGGTGCAGTTTATCTTTTCAGACAAGACTGGCACACTTACTGAAAACAAGATGGTTTTCCGAAGATGCACTGTTTCTGGAATAGAGTATTCCCATGATGATAATGGTGAGCTCATGATCTTGTTTTCTATCTAATAGTTACACTTTGGGTAAGCTGAGATAGATATAAGAGTTACTGTAATCTTAAATCAAAAAGAGAAACAAAAGAAATTGCATGTATCCACTCAGCAAACTCTGTAATAGCTGTTTTCAGATTAGTGTAATTTGATGGCTGTGTTCAGGTAGTGATGACCGTCTTATCAAAGTGCTCTGTAACTTCTGCAATATGTTGTCAAGGTAGTTAAAGCTTCTGTCTTTAGCTCCTAGTCTCCTAAAGTGCTTGTGCACGTGGCTGATTATGTGATTTGAATGGTCCTGCTGGTGTTACGGTTGTTTGGGGTGTTTGAAGTATCCTATGTAAAATACCAGTTTTAAGCATACAGCCATATTAGTGTCTGATTGAATACCTGGAATGAGATTATCCTTTTGTGCTGAGAAATAAATGTAAACAAATCTACTGGTTTTCATATTAGCAGGAAACATAATCTGATGCAATAGCATATTTTATGTTACCTTTGTCAGATTCTTAAGGATTCTGCAGTGCTGCGTAACAGGTGTCTGTGTTAAGGTACTATCACTGCTGTATGAACACTGCAGTTGAGAGAATGTCCCCAAGTGTCAGGTTCTTGAAACACTAAAAAGTTACTCTTTGTCACAAGGGAATATGAGGCTTGTCATCCATGTGTCATCTCATCAGCCTTTTAAAATTATGAAGTTATTTCCTGTTTTGTGATTTGTTTATAATTTGTGTTATTTTCCTCTAACATTTTGTTGTTACCATTTTTTGACATAACAGATCTTAATTCCTCAAATCATACTCTGTATGCTGGAAAATATTGATAGATACATCATTGTATTCCTATTTGCAAAAAATAAGTAAGTTTCCCAATCTACATAATGTATAAAGATCACTGATTAGAAAGTTTTCTCAAAGACCACTGCAGAAGTTCAGCTTACAAATAATATACAGAATAAGAGGAATAATCAAAAAGGACCAGAAAACCTAAAACATGCTTTAGAGGGTTCTTAAGATTGCAGATAGGAAAAAGATGTCTTGAAGTTTTGGGTAACGCAAATCTTGTTCTTTTTTTCTCCTACTTTAAAGTAGTACTGAGACCTTGCATTTAAGGCACTGTTTTTCAGCAAACTAGATGTTTGGGTTGGTGTTATTATTACAGAGTTACAGAAGGAACTTAAACAGGAACAAACTGTGACTTCCTACCTCTGTACTGTAGGTAAGAAAGAGAAAAGAATTAGAATTAATAGTATGTTTCTGGACTCTTAACTCTGCTTGTGACACTCTGATTACTCATTCTTTTTTTCCTTGTCACTGAACATTTGCTTGTTTATACTAATTTCGGAGTGTACTCTGTTCCTTGCAGGAATGATGATGGTCCTGCCAACTAAAACAGTGCAGAAAGGTTATTTTTATGAGCTCAGTATCATCAGCTAGTACATAGGCTGAACTCAGGCTCCTGAATTTGAGTATTGAGTTTCAGATCTTTTTTCGTCAACAGAAATCTAAGTTTGTATGTACTTTAATCTTGCGATTTCAGAATACATTGTAAATGTTAATGAAAGAAGAGTGAATTTCATTAGAAACTGAAGTGTCAAATAAATACATAAAATAAACAGGTTTTTTTTTTTTGGTCATTCTTCTCATGTATGGCTATGTTTGGGCTTTCTTGTAACTCCAGTCAGTATAAAATTTCTAACAAATAGTTTTTAAATGGGTGCAGAATATATACACAATATTTTATACAAAGTATTTTAGTCTATTTATTGTCCTCTACAGAAAATAAGTATTTCTCTGTCGTTCTATATATACATTATGATAATTTCTATTGATTTTATTACCTAAAATTAGGATTAATAACACAGTGAAAACTGTTCTTTGTTCAAGTCTTTTGTTAGCTCTATTCTCCAGTCTGGTTTTCTAACCATCTTTGCTGCTGCTAAAACTTTCTTGTTTAGGTATGATAAAATGTCTGTCACAGCTCTTTCTGGTTTTAGGGAGTGCCTTAATGACATTTCATGGCTATGTACTTACTTTCAAATGATTTGTCAGCTACTTTTCTATATCTTGTACCTCAGTATCTGAATTTCCCCCAGGTTTGGGACGTATGTTATAACTGAAGCCATCCTGGTCTCAGGTTTTGCTGACAATTTCATATATTAGAAAATTCTATAATCTTTCATTTGGCAAGTGATCTGAGGCTGCCATATATGTAAGGAAACCAAGAAAATGCATCTGCCTTTTTTTATATAAGATTATCTTTTCTAAGATAATCTTTCTTCACTTATCTGAGTAATTTTTCTGACATAGTGGTTTGCTACTTGGAATCAAACTCTGAGTAGCACTTTAGATGGAGAAGTGGATTTTATATTGTACATGAGTCAAGATTCAAAAGCTAAAGATAACAGGTCATTTTCTACTGTAAAAACAGATAGCTCAGGGTAGAAATATTATTATTATGAGCAATTTGGCCTAAGTTTGTTACTCTGCTGTGGCTGGTAGCAGTGCCTGTTGTTCCAGTTGCTTGACCTTTCTCATTATAAGATCCTGTTTTCAGTTATGGATAAGCTTAAAAACGTTAAATATTTGGTTCATGTTTTCCACACTGGATGTTTGCCTCAGGCATGAATTCTGGGGGCAAAATTTCAGTCAGAACGTCTCCATTCACCCATATCCAAGAACAAGGCTAAGATGTAACACATTTTTTTCTCATGCTAAGAAGTTCTGGCAGATTTTCCTCCGAAGTCATCTAGAAGCCCTGTATTCTGGGGCTCAGCCATGCACACACACAGAGGAGGAAAGTTACACCTACAATGGCAGATAGAGGTCTGAAATTTCCTCACTTTGGAACTTTAATTTTCTGTTGAACCATTGTTTTCTGCATAATATAGGGCTCCTGCATATCTGTCAATAGATTGTGCATAGGCTTCACAGATTTTCTCTGTGCTGCATTATAAGCTTTTCTCCCTAAAATTTGTTCAAGTGTATGAGCAGCTATCCTATTCTTTTCAATTCTACAGGCATTGTCATACTGCATTTGTCATCAGCGTATCTGAGTTCCTTCCACTAGTTCATTAAGCAATGTGTGTGACTTTTTGCTTACGTGTAGCTTGGTCTTTTTCCTTCTTCCTCTCCCTGTGCAGAGCACAGTTTGTTTCAGACTGGGGGGCTACTTAAAAAGCATACATGATGCTGTTTGGCATATTTGAGACAGCATGTCTTTTTCTTGAGTGATGGGAGCGTCCTTATTTTCTTTGGAAATTCATTCCATAAAGCCATGTGAATTCCCCATGTGAAAAGTCAGCTTTATGAATATGAGGGAGAGTTCTGTTTTGCATCAGACATGGACATGCTAATCATGGTTTTCATCACAGAGGTTTATGTGGACCTTATGCAGGGTTGAAGCAATTAAATGCTTGTAAAATAAAAACTGAAATGCTGAACAAGACTTAGTACTTTTTTTTTCAGATAATAGAACAAGGGGCAATTTTCATGAATTTGCTGGAGGAAACATTTTCCTCCAGAATTCTCTGTTAGCTCTAAGTTTCTTATGAGGCTAATGGCACTGTGCCCAGGAGTATTGCATTGTTTTAGTCTAGACAAGAGGTGACAAAAACATGAGTAATAGAGGCCAATAAATTGCACCAGCATGGGACAGAAGCATTTTGCCAACTGGAGGGAGTACAAGGTATTGCTCATGGGTACTGCTGTGTGAGAGCTTAGCACCAAAGAGGAATCCAGGAATGCTTGTGAAGGCTGTGAGGAAAAGTGTAAGTGTACTGAGCAACAGTTCCATGATGTAAGGTTTATCCAATATTCATCATTGTTGAGGTCATCCATAAAATTTTGGCAATGAATTATACTCTAGCTGGGATCAAACTACAGGAATTCGTGCTGCCCTTTTAGGTCCGGTGGGGACTAAGTTGATAGGGATGGGATTCTGGGATTCTTGTTAAGTAATTGTGGATATTTGTATAGAATGTAGTTACCTTGTGACTTTACAGTTACTGGAGAAAATTAAGCATTTGTGGGATGTAATTCATCAGAGCTGTTTTAGACATCTACATTTGTTGTCAAATATGTGCCTATTTCTCTGTGGTTTAGAATTCTAACTACAGGTGAAGAGGATTCCCACCTCACGTCTGCATGGCCTGTGTTCTTAAGTCTGTTTTGTTGTCTTCTTCAAAGGTTCTTCTTGATTCACAAAGTGTTAATTCAGGAGCAGGGTATATCATGGAGCACTACAAATGGAAGTGGCTTATCCCATTCATAAATGTCCTGGACATTTATGGAATAACCATTGGCACTATACACTGGTTAAATCCCAGAATTATTCTTCCAATCAGTAATTCCTCCTAGCCAAAAAGAATGTTAGTACCAAAAAAAAAAAAAAAAATTGTTTCTCTATATATATGTCAAACCCAGGACAATGTACAATTAAGTTCCCATACCATAGCTCTTCCCTGGCTAGTAGCCAGCTTCTGACTATTCTTGGAACTGGCCATGTCCTAAGCCTGTCTGCTAAAACAAGAGATAGTAGGTGCCCAAAAGCGGACTGTGCTTCTGAAAGTCATTATATGATTTAGAGGCAACCAGATGCTCTTGGCATGACATCTGTCCTAGTTGTTTTCCAAATGCTGTATTAATTGTACTCTTGCCTATGGGGTGTGATATCTGTTTTTCTAGTTTTAGCCACCCATTGTATGGAACTTTTGACAAAACATGAGTTGAATCTCCATGAATGCAACCACACAAATCTGAAAAATCTGAATTTTGGATTCTTTGTATTCTTTCCCCTTCCTTCCAATGACTGAAAAAAAATCCAGACAAGATCAGAATAAGACAAATCTATGGGGGTGAAGGCAGATGATGAAAACCTCAGTGATTTTCTCTTCCCTAGCAAAGTTTCTTAATCATTTATTCTGGGCAAGAAGGAGTTTCTTTCTGCCTTTTTTCTTTTTCTTGCAGAAGGTTAGCTAGCAACTTCTTCTCATAGGAAAGTGAATTATAATAAAAAAATCTCCTTAGTTTGAGGGGCTGTTTTGTAGTGGAACTTTCTTACTCTTTTTGTGTGTATTCAAGAGAGCATAGACTGCACATTCCAGCCATGTTGGAGAACTGGATTTATTTGAAAAATAAATTAATGAAACCTTTTCTGTAAATGAGGCTGTTGATTCCCAAAGGTGTTCTCATCTGCTACTTTTACAACTTGACAATCTTCAGAAACCAGGATAGTCCACTTAGACCTTCCCCAGAAAGATTAAAACCTTTAGCAGAACTGGGTGCTTCAGCCACTCTGCAGCTTGTTTGTGGTTTCTCTTTACATTTGTTATTGCTTTTGGAAAAAATTGAATTGGTAACTTTAAGGAAAGAACCAGTGCCAGAAGATGTAGAACTCAGTACATTGGGAGAGACCCATTTTAAGCCCTATAAAAGACAAACTCATATTTAGAGACAGGTAATACTTTTTCTAAACATGCACCTACACTTACAATTGCTCTGGAAAATCTCCAGAACTGTGGGAAAATGACATCCATTTCTAAGTGAGTAAAGAGTTCTTAATGAATGACTTTATTTATTGTAAGCCCTTGAGGATGCCAGGAGAGGAGAGGAAGGAAAATCTTGGGGTTTTTCTAATCTCAAGACTTGACCTTATGGGGAAGTTCTTGCAAAGTAAATAAAGTTAAAATTATGTTAGCACACTTATACAAATTTATAGCATGCTAGCTGCTTGACTGAGTCTTTATGTAGATGCTAGAGTGCACTTCAAAGTGAAATAAACTTGCACTCATAAAACAATAAGGAAATAAGATGGTGTGAGTAAGTACGGCACATCTAGATTTACTTCAAGACAGTTCAGTAACAGCCTTATTCAGTGGTTTGGGGAAAATGAAATTATTCCCTGGTGAAGTCAGGGCCCTACACACTGGCTGCTGGTTTAGGGGCTCTGCAGCTTTATTCTGCTTGAAGGGAAGTTCGTTAGAGTTTTGTGATCCCGCTTTTCTAGTTGGTGGAACATCTAGCTGTGTGGCAACAGCCTCCAAAATGGATGCCTCATCATAGAACATGGAAGGTATAACAAAAGCAAAAACAAAATAATGAAAATAAAAGGGCTTTTAAAATAAAATAATGTATGTTCAAATACTTAGCAGCTACTACGGGAGTTTTATTTATAGCTTGCTGTTGTCTTCTGAAAGACAGAAGTGAGTTCATGGAATAAGTATAAATTATTTTTTCTTCTTTGTGTTGTAAATATAAAATGAAGTGCAGAATAGTGAAATTTGACTTGCTGTGTTTCTCAAAGTTGTTTGTGTCTTTGCCCTTAATAAAAAACTGTCTATCAGACAAAAGATCAAAGCCATCAATTTTCAGTCCTGAAACTGAAAAGCATCCCACAACAAGTCTTTCAGGTTATAATGTTCACAGGAAAAGGTTCTGAATCGGAGAGGGCTGAGTGGGTGGAGAGAACAGCATGTTCCCAAAGAAGCACGCTTTGCACAGCTGAAGCATTATGAACCTTAGCCATAACATAACGATTGAACCGGGTTTCATTATTTCTTCATACTTCTTAATTCTTGCTGCATAATGTGTAAGGCTGTGCTGGAGAAAATGTTGAAAGGTGCTAAGGCTTGTTTTTTATTGTTAAGCTTACCTTGGTATAAACTGAAATAAAACCATTTGCATTGAAGGAGTTTCATTTGACTTGGTTAAACAAGAATCTAGTCTCTTATCTGCTTTCCCTATTCTTTTTCTTAGTGGCAGAAACAATTAAACGAATGTGTTACAATGAAAACCTGTAAAGAGAGCAAGAGATAGCTAATATTACATATGCTAGAAGGGAATTGGAATAATGCTAATATATAAGCTAAGTGTTGCATTAGGAAACAGTTTTTGCTATGTTGAATAATCAAAATATTTTTAAAAGTAATGTAAGAAAGAAGAAAGAACAATGAAGAATACAGAGCTATGGTATGCAAGCATAACTTGTGCATTAGATGTATTCTCTGCTTAACTGTAGAGTTTATATGCATGTAATAAAATGATAATCAGTTCAGGGTCTTTGGATTCATGTATTTCAATATGTATTTTCAGAGCAGAAGCTTAAATTAGGTATAATTACTAAGGAAAATGTGTCTTTTTTAAAAAAAAGAAACCTGTGCTCAGGAGGGAGTTGGACCAACTGAGCAGCACATTTTGCAAAGCTGAAAAAAATAATTGTACCCTGTCCTTCCCATGTCAAGGAATACTATCTGTTGCTAGAAGTGCAGTGTTCCGTCAATCTGCCATTAAGATGTTCAGCATCCACAGTGAGGAAGATTATCCCTATGGCAAATCCAAGCTTTTCTTATGGCTTTCCTGGGAGAGGCTGAGCAGCTGCATGTCACACTGGGATGCTGGGGGGAACAGTGAGCAGCCTGGATCACATCCTCATCAAGGACCTGAATCAGTGCCTTTAACATGCTGCAGATCACTTTGGGCCCTCAGTGTACACTCCTGATATGGACACACCTATCATGACTTGAATTAAATTCACAGTATAGGGATCTGCACTTCCACTGGGAAGACGCATAGCAGCCTACAGAGCAGAAGCAAGTGGGAATTAGTGGGCAAGAGTGATGAGGCAGGTTAGAACTGCCCTGTCCCAAAGCATGTGCAACAAGTTGAGGAAGCAAGCTGTGCAGGTGAAGTGAACTTTCTTTCCTTGCAACTCATTACCGTGCAACAGAAGGGCCAAGAAGACCAATGACCTCCCTAATTTTTGAGCTGTCCTCTAGGTTCTGTTACATGAATAAAGGACAAGGTAGGCACTGAAAGGAGGAGGCAATGGTGCTTTGCTTTTCTATTTGCAGCTCTGTGGCTGAAAGAGCAGCTGCACTCACAGTGCTGAACGTGCCATTGCTCAACCTCTTTCCCACCACAAAGCCTGAGTCACACCAAAGAATCCTAATGAGGGAAGTCCTCAATCATCTGCAGTTAGTCTACATCAGCCTCAGGGCTGAGGCTGCAGGGCTGGTTTTGAGCTATGGGGCAGAAGTGATCTGCAGTGTGTCCTGCATTCTCTTCTCCATGTCTCCACATGCACCATGTCCCCTTCTACCTCCATGGCCTGAATTTTCTTCCAGCAGGAGCCCAGAGTGCAGTGTAGGATGTTGCGTACCTGGGCATGCAGTTAGAGCAACAACCATTCATGTTGTTGGTTGCATTCACAGCAGGACTGGGAAGCTCTCCCAGCTCCGACATTTCAGACAGAGCCTATAGGTGTTCCAAATGGGTTGAAAAAACCTCTAATGTATGATACTGTACTAATAGAGCTATCACCATGTGCTGTATGTGGTCTGATTTCAACTTCTCCAGCTGCTTTCTGACAGCTAAAACATGTTTGAAAATTGCAGTGGATGGCAAGGATGAATTTTTGTTTGATCATAAAGCTAGCTACATTAGGAGTGATCCCATGCCAAACTGACTATATGTAATGCAAGATTTTTTTTCAGGAAGTATTTTGGAAGATTTTTTTGTTGGTGTTCATTAAATGCCTGAATAATTACCTCACATAATCAACTTACAATGATTTGTCATTTCGCATTAGGACAATCTTAATTTGTTACACGAGAGAACCAAAACAAAGCTGAGCCACAAGTATATAACTTGTGCTGTATAAATGGATAGTGTGAATTATTTTTAGGGTATAGTGAAAAGCAATGAATACCTAATTAAGAAATAAATAGGTACCTGTTGGAGTGGCATGTGTCTGCCTAGTGAACAACCCAGGTTATTAAATGCTCATGGTCTTTAGGAATGAGAAAAATATGTTCTACATCAGTTAGACCTAAGCAGTGCCTGTCATTAGAGGGGCTGGTTTCCAGGACAGTTTCACACCTCTTCTTTCTGTTTCCTTTTTAACTTCTATGTATCAAACTGCCAGGATTGGTTTCTAACATCAATTGTTGTAATTGAATTCTTGACTGGGGAAGCATTCACCTCAAATATATCACTCGGAAAACACTCTTTCATTCCGTGTAAACTAGGTATTGCTCACTGCAGCAAATAGGGATAGAAACAAGTGTTGCAGCAGGCAAAGGTACCCTGGTTTTCATACTGCATGCTGCATTGTCCTGCCTGTCATGCTGTCCAGAGAGGAGGGCACAGACTCCAGAGTGGTTATAACACGAGGCTAGGAGTAAAGAATTTGAGTTCATGTCTCCACTCTGCAGCAGATGCCCCTGACCTTGAGTGAGGCTTTTACGCTCTCTGCCTCATCTCTGTATATAAAATAAGGGCAATAGTGCTCTGGAGGTGTGTTGTTCTGAGGACATTTCAGATGTCAGTTAACTGGTACTGGGTAGATGAGACATTTTTGCTGGTAAATACTTTCTGTGAAATTTACATATTATATTGGAAAGGACATGAAAATTTTCTCAATTGTTTATTTCCTTCTCTGACTGCAAGTGAAGACCAAATTATTTGGTTCATTTCGTCAGGCTGAGCTGTGGAATGGTCAGGAATGCAGTGAGTTATTGCAGAGTCTAACTCCCTTTCAGAGAGAGTGCGATGATGAGGGAGGCAGTGTATTGCTTTACATTTCTAATTATGTTGTCTGCATCCTCTGTTAGATACTACCATTCAATTAAGAAACTTTGTTATCTCTTGATAATGAAATCATTCATTATTACTGTAAAAGCATAGTATAATATTAAAACCAGGTCACTTGAACAAAGTCACCATGCCCTTCTCCCTCTTTCTCAGCCACATTTAACATATACAACTTCCTCCTTCTGTATTTTTACTGATAGCCAAACGCTTAGCGATGTACCAAGAACCTGATTCTGAGGAAGATGAGGCAGCCCCAAAAGGAGGAACACTATCTCAGCGTGATAGTATCTGCAGCCATCAGAGTATTAAAGTCATGCACAGAAGCCAGAGCACCAAAACCCACCGGCGCACGGGTAGCAGAGCTGAAGCAAAAAGAGCAAGCATCCTTTCAAAGCACACTGCATTCAGTAGCCCAATGGTAAGTCAACGGTAAAGCACAGTGTCCTGTATCTTTTGACAGACTATGTCCTGAAAACAGGAAGGTGAAGACATCTGTAGCACATTGTGTACCTCTTGCAGACTTCATCTTGGCATTTTTTATTCTGTAGTCACAGATGTTTCTACAAAAACAGTAAAGTGTTGACATAGATATTACCGAAATGCCTCCTTTGTGGGAATGAGCTAAAGATAAAGACAATCTGAACCTTTGTTTGAGTTATACCTTGATTTTGAAAAGAAAATGTATGCCTTCCCTTTATCTACAGAAGCTGAGAGTAGCATAAGGTTTGAGGTCAGGGAGTCTAACTGACCTGGACATGCCTTTTCTCTTTTGTCAGAGGATTTTAAAACTAAGAAGTGCTGGGCTGGACACTGTGTATTCCAGTTCTTAGACACTGTTGACCATAGCGTAATTTTTAGTGTGATTCAAGGTTATCAGTGGATTGCATGTGTTGTATTTTAAAAAGTAAAAACCTTTACATTTCAAAATGTTGATGAATTTGTCCTTACAAGTTTGCACTAGTAAATTTCTTTTATACTGTTGTTATTCTATGAAGTTTTACATGGCCTGGATGATCATAAGACTAGAGAAGCCATGGTGTGTCTGTTTAGGGATTTTGCATCATTTCACTGTTGATACAAATTCACCCTTAAAACAAATTACAAATATAGACACAGACTGATGCTGTTTGTAGTGGTGGAACTGCTTCAGTTCAATCAAGAGTAAGCTCTTTTGGCACAATTCCAAGCTTCAGTTTTTACACACAGCGTTCTGTGGTTGCTCAGATTCATCAGCTCCTGAGCATCAGCAGATAAAATTCTATTGAAGAAAGAGCCTTACACTGGTTTTTCTTTTAATCTTTTTTATCCTTGCCTCTTCTATGTTAAGAAATACTGGAGCTTGCTCTGGCAAGAAATCGATTTAATAAGTGAAAAGTACTCATGAAATAGAGTGGAAAGTGCTCTGCGTTTCAGTATAAAAAAACACGAATTACCTTCAAATGTGTAGATGGTGGTTGTTCTTCAGCAAACAATCCAAGATGGTTTCATTTTATTATGGTGATGTAATGCCAAGCTATGAATATCATTGCTGTCTAATTTTT
Source organism: Coracopsis vasa (assembly GCA_026283785.1). Taxonomy (NCBI): domain Eukaryota; kingdom Metazoa; phylum Chordata; class Aves; order Psittaciformes; family Psittacidae; genus Coracopsis; species Coracopsis vasa. The sequence goes on from JANHGB010051242.1 coordinate 61,514, forward strand.
TCACTCTTGTGGTCTCTTGTAGTGTACCACCCTTTAATAATAGATAATAAATGTCTTGAATTAGAGAGAAGAGAGGGAGGTATATTAGTATGTAACTCTTCTCCTATCTGCTACCCCCAAAGTAGATGAATATTGCTGCTATAATTATCTGTAGTGAAAAAGTTGGTAACACAGTTACTCACATTTCCATTTCTATCAGTAGTCTCACTGTTAACTGTTTATTGTCTAGAATTGATGTCTTACAGTCCTTTCCAGCTCCACCCTGTGGTGTAAGGCCACCATAACACTCTTGGTACTGCCTTGATTGCTTGTTGCTGCTTTGGAAATTTGCGGAATCAAAGGTATTAATCAGTCTTATTTATTACTAGGAGAAGGACATTACACCTGACCCGAGATTGTTAGAAAAGGTGAATGAATGTGCAAAGCATCTGGAGGTCATGAGAAGCCATGAACAGCCATTGTCCCATCTGAGTCCAGAACTATGTGACATTTTTGACTTCTTCGTCGCTTTGACTATATGTAATACAGTCGTGGTTACTGCACCTAATCAGCCCCGACAGAAGGTGGGTTAAAAAACCAACAAAAGAGAGTTTTAAGCCTCTTTTGCATTGATACTAATTTATCTTGTAATTTGGGGAAATTAAAACCTCTTGTTCTAGTGAGAAACAACTATGGCTAGTTGTGAGGCAACTCCTAGAACAACTGTGTGAATGAATTGGTTTAGTTAAGCATTTGTTAAATGTAATATTTCACTTACCTTCAAGGTAAGATATGCTTTCATTCACAGTTTCAGGATACTTCTGAAACTTTCCCGTTTTCTTATGCTGTAACTTATTCATTTAATCAATGTAAGTATGTGTGTAAATATGTGTGTAAACTAATTTGTAAATGTGAAAGACTTCCCAGAAAAGAATATAAGCTGTGAATATTTTGTATGCATGGATTGAATTAAGAAAAGGATGAAATATTTTGAAAAAAAATAAGAGAATATACTTGAAAAACATTGTGTAAAACTTTCAAATTATGTAAAAGATTCATCTTAAGCTCATTATGAGAAATAATGATCATTATGGCTTAAATCAGCCTAAACCAGTGCCACTGATGAATGAGAATTTCAAAAATGCAATCCCAGCGTGATCTGTAGGACAAAAATATGTGGTATTAAATCTAGCCAGCAGCTGGAATTTCCATTCAGGAGAAAATTCTGTGATTTGTGGCTGTTGCAGATTGGAATAAAAAGTAAACTAATCTGCAGAATGGCATGGTTTTGTGCCAGGGAAACATTTGGAGAATGCTCAGTTCTGCTGTGTCAGGAATGCTACACTGTGCAATAACTTTATATTACTATGAATATGCTATTACTATTAATAACATTGTATCTGTAAAAATTATTTATGTAAACTGAGATGAGTGGTAAAACTGAAGCAAAATGCTTTGATGTTGACAGAGAAGACAGTGGAAATAATTTATTTCAACGTGTTCCTGTTGAGGATGTTGTTGACATTGACGTATTCCCATAAAACTTTTCAGATACCACACTTCTTAATTGCATTAACTTTTTTTTGCTGCTTTCACTGAACATGCACAAATGCCAAAGTTTCCTACTAATGGTAGCTTTTAGTATGCACTACTGATGGTAGTGCAACACTGATAGTTTATCCATTAGTCATATCTGAAGAGATGAAAGAAGAAAAAATGGGGTTTAATACAAACATAATGTGCTTTCATACAGGTACAATTCTGAAGTTCTAGTAAGTTTGCGGTTTTTTTGCTGTTGAGTAAGTTTTGTCGATTTTCTTTCCTTTCTCAAAATACAGATACCATTACTTTCTTCTCTCAAAGAAATTCTCTTTAGTTGGAGCTGCTTAGGCTGAATATCAATGTCAGAATTATTGTGCAGCTTTTCTCTGGGTTTTGTTCACTAGTTTATTTTCACTTTTAAAGGTTAGAGATCGATTTGAACTAAAATCTCCAGTAAAAACTATAGAAGACTTCATACGAAGATTCACTCCAAGTCGCTTGACCTCTGGATCTAACAGCAGTAGTTCATCTAGTCTAGCTACAAGCAAATCAATGCACAGATTTGGTTTAAGTCTGCTTTCATCTACATCTACGGATAGCACTTTATTAAAACTGGAAGAGAAGCTGGCGTACTCTGCACAGATGAATAACAATGGCTACAGCTCCCAGCAAGGCAGGACAGCTGTAGGGAGTGGACCTGAAGAAGGAGAACTCCGTTATGAAGCAGAGAGTCCAGATGAAGCTGCTCTTGTCTATGCAGCAAGGGCATATAACTGTTCTCTGGTTGGAAGGCTGTCTGACCAGGTATCAGTGGAGCTACCTCACCTGGGAACATTAAGCTTTGAAGTATTGCATACATTGGGCTTTGATTCCGTCAGAAAGAGGATGTCAGTAGTGGTCAGACATCCTCTCACAGATGAAATAAATGTTTACACTAAAGGAGCAGATTCAGTTGTTATGGATCTTCTTCTACCCTGCTCTTCAGGTACACCTCTTACTTACCTTTGCAGCAGTGGGGAGTTGGGGGGAGGCAGTTCTGCTTAACTGCTGAAAACCTCATTGTATCTTACTGCCTTCTCCAGCAAGTAGACCTGCCTGCTTTTGTGAAGATGGGGAATAGTAGAATGGCAGCTGTCTCTCTTCTTTTGTAATACTTTGTTATTGTTATTATTTAGTGTGAGAGTGGTTGAGACACTGAAACAAGTTGCCCAGAG
>JANHGB010051245.1:0-15152 GCA_026283785.1 Coracopsis vasa
GGACACCTCACACTAAACCGTGTCACCCAAGGCTCTGTCCAACCTGGCCTTGAACACTGCCAGGGATGGAGCATTCACAATTTCCCTGGGCAGCCCATTCCAGTGCCTTACCATCCTTACAGTAAAGAACTTCTTCCTTATATCCGATTTGAATTTCCCCTGTTTAAGTTTTAACCCATTACCCCTTGTCCTCTGCTTTACTTCCTCATCTTTTGATTTGTTTGTTTAGATGGAAAGCTCCTTAAGCAGCAGTTCATTTCCACACTGGTACAATAAGAACTGTCACGCTGTGTAAAGCCACAGTTATCCGTAGCCCTGGGTCCCCTCTGACACTGGCCAGCAGCAAACACTCAAAACTGGGCAAGTGCATATATAGAATTACTGTTCCCTGTTACCAGTAATCTGTAATTTAGGGATTGTTTAATATGGAGGAAGTGCAGACCACAGTGCTTAATATTCAACTGCTCACACTCTACAAACATCTCTTCCACCAACAGTTACCCTCCATGAGCATGTTTGATCACTTTTTATGCTTATATTTTAGGCCTCAAAAGATCCCATGGGCCTGAACCACATAATGCGATGATAGCATGTCAAAAGACAGTTGTTTTTTCTTTGTTTTAAACTACATGGCTGATAATTTTTGCCAGGTTACCCTGATGCTTTAATTCCAAGGACTGGTAAAACCATCTTCTAATTATATTCTTCCCCTCCCCCATCATAATTTCTTAGACTACTTTCCTCTCTCCTCTTACTCACCTTTTTTGCATGGTGACAATCCAGTCTGTTAGCTTCTCCTCCTGCCCTGCATATAAGCTGTTAAATATTCTTCTTAGCCTTTTCTGCATCTTTTCTATTTCTGCCCTGTGACCTGGGTAACCAGAACACTAGATGTATACCACAGAATTCTATAGTGACACATGGAATACAAACCCACATTTGCAGGACTCAATACCCTAACTCATTACAATGGCAGCGTTCAAGAAAAAATAACCACCTTCACATCCACTTGCTAGGCATTAGGGTTTTTAAAGTATACTAGATGTAATCAACCTTTTTGCTGCTTTGCTTGGAAACAAAACAATATATTCCACTACCAAATAAGTGTCTTTATTAGATATGGCCTCCAATCAGACAAGACATTTAATGCTGTTCAGCAAAACACAACACAGAAGCAATGGGGAGGAGATGCTGGAAAAATGAAGCACTAATAATACACTTACTTTCTCAGCAGCACTGTGCTGGTAAACATAAGCACCACAAGAAACCAGAAACAGAAGACAGTCATATGCAAATGCTACAGCCTCTTACTTTACAAAGCGAGTAGAAAGACTAAAGAATGATTTTAACTACATGAATTTGTAACAGCAACTAAAATTTTCCACAGAAACCATGCAGAATCTAGAGATGATAGCAAAAGGATGACTCCTTTTATTCCTTATTCCTTATGGATTTTATTTATCTTGTTTGGTTTCTCCCAAAGGCTCTTTCCTTTGACAAAGTCTTACCTTTCAAATAATGAAGAAAAAATATGGATAACAAAGATAAAAGAGAACTTCTTATTCACTACGGACATAAGATCAGAGGAAAACTGTGTGTCCTGATAATATACCTTCTGGCCCCAGGCTGCCACATCTTCCTCACCTGATTGTGACTAGTCAAGCAACACCATACTCACCTTCTCCTTCCTTTTAGTACGTTTTCACCTGCTTATTCTTGTAATACATATAAAACCTCAGAACACATATAGTAGCTTTACATAAGAGAAACTGCCCAATATTCCCGATTCACGGCTTTGATGTGGAAAACTCTGTTGCCAGTCTGCTTTCCCTTATGCTCCCTATCTGCAACTGCTTTCTTTTTTTATTGTGAGATTCACATTTCTGTGAGTAGCGCTGTTGGTAGAAAAAAAAAAATAAGGCTACAAAAAAAGGATAAGTATACAATCTGCTTCTGTTCTCACAGGAAAATGCTCAGACATACAAATTCTGTATCCTCCAACTTAGTGTCACAGCACCTCCATGAATTGCCTAATTTTGATCTCTGCTATGAAAATGCCACAGCTAAAATATTAGATTCAAATCATTGATACATACACAGAATCAGCAGCTATTGATTAGAGCTGTGCCATGAAAGGTGAGGGACCATCCAAATTTTGCAATATTTGATGGAAAGTAGAGTTTTGTTTTTCAGGTACAAAAAGACTATTGAGCACAGTACAGAGTCTTCCCTACGTTCCGTTCTCAAAAGGCTCCCTGCAGTACAGAAACCTCTCTCATTTCATCCATGATTGTAGTTATAAGCAGCGTACCTGAACCTCAATTTATCTTGCTAAAATAATGCAGCCCAGCAATAGATGTTTTCAATGTCTCAAAACCTAAAAAGTTAGAATCACTACATCCCAAGGCTGTTCTCCTTTGGAAGGGTGTGGAGCAACATACAAGAGGGACTGAATATTTCCAGCATTCAGGAAATGGGATGAAAACCAGAATGTCTAATCTATCAGGCTCTAGACTTCAGCACTCAAGAGAAAGTATTTTGTGGACATTTCTTAATTGTATGTTTTTCTGCACTAAAAATATCAACTTCAATTAGGAAATGAGTAACTAGTTCACCCATACTTATCTTTATTTGACCATTTATCTCCTCAAGCTTGAAACAATTTGAGTGCCCAGGCTGTTCCACATGAAAACAAAAACCAGGTGATCACATTTGGCTTGTGATCACATCATGAAGCCTGAGTAGTTAACAGATGTATTCCATGGTTCTAGTAAGAACTCATTGATGTTCATTTGCTCTATAACTTCACACATGCACTTACAAACAAGCCATACAAAAGCTGTGGTTGAAAAGGAGTGGCTGATATATTCTTTATAGCATGTCAAAGCTGGCAGCATGTAAATGAATGTTATGGTTTAAATGAGGTTGCAGTTTCATTCAAAATAAGTACAGCTGACTGTTTAACATCTGGCTTAAGAGAAAATTTCCACATTTAAAACTTTTTTTATTTCTCAGGTACACGTTTAATGAAAATGAATTAAAAATGGTGACTTCTACATTAGTGAAGCTAAAAGCAATTAAGATAAGCAGTAAGTAAAAGGAAACATGGGGCCACAGAGCAGCTAAGCCACAGAATAACTTCTGGTAGTAATATAACTGAGACATGATTTTAAACCAGACAGAAACTCCTGAGGCAGCAGCAAATAAATCAAAGAGGCTACAAGTTCAAAAGCTAACACTGTATATATGATTCAAAGACTGCATGCTGTCAAGTATCAACAGTACGCAGTATTTTTGCAATAATCCGGCCAAAGGGTTAACGTAATAAATAGTGACAAGTTCACACAGACAATATGATGAGAAATATGGACTCAACTTTGGTCTTAGATGCATGCCTGCAACTTCATTAACATCAGGCAGAACTAGATGCATGTGTTTGCTGTCAGAATTTTGCTCACAGGCATTTACTATCAGAAAGTCTTTTGAATCCATTTCCTTCATTACTATTCAGCCTTCCATCTCAGCAGGCATAACCAGAAACACTAACTTCCTTAAGCACTCCAGGAAGCTACTGTCGTCATTTATTTATACAATTATATTTGAATTCTTTTTTTAGTATGCAAAGGAGGTTGGAATCCTGAAACATAACATAAAAGGTACTCTACTTGACTGGCCTCTTAAGGGTACTTCAGAGCCTCACGTACATACTCAGCATACATTTGAACATTAATCCATTACATGATCAACACCTAATATTTGTGTCAAGTGACTGCTGCACAAGCACATATTATGTAGTAGGACAGGTATACAACTATGATATCATAGGTACTCAAGTGCTTATATAAAGGAAAAAGGCCCCAAGGCCTGTGTAGTATAGCTGCCTGCAGTCCCCATATAAGCTACACTTCTTATGAACCTAGTGGTTTGTAGCTTTCTATCACTAGTAATGCTAAACTGAGTCAGGAAGCTGCTTCAATTTTTAAACTGGATAAGGAGAATGACTTCTCCTTCTTATATGCTGCTAATGATAAAGAAATACAGAGGTCAAGAGATTTTATCTTCTCCATGGTCTTCCCAGTGATACTTTGGGAGGTTCCATTAGCTGAATACAGAGAATTCCTTTTCAGCAGGACTGAGCAGGGTGGTAGAAGGAAAATGATTTTTCCATCTTCTAAGAATACCATCTGAGCCCTGATAGGGACAACGTAAAACCATTCTACCTCAGCTAGGGCTACCGTACTGTTAGAATGATTTTTCTGAAGCTGCAAATGTTGACTGTGGAATTCAGAGAGGTAATAAAGTTCAGTATAATTCTTCCTTAAAAGTGAAATAAAATTGTCAAAGTGCGAGTTGACAAGGCATTATTGAAGCCAAGGCAGGAGTGAGAATACTAGTAAAGAAAAATAAAAAAGAGACACTTGACAACTAGTTGATTGTGCCAGCAGCTAAGGTACCACCTTGTTGTTTCTACATGCTGTTTACTAGCATTCAAATATCTCATTGGCTCAGTTAGCTATTACACCACACTAAGTGTAGTAAGTGTCATAGAGCTGATTTGAAATGAAAAAAATAAAAAACCCAACCCAAACCAACTAACCAAATAAAAAACTCACAAAAAAACACCCCACAAACAAAACAAAACATAAAAAAATAAACTTCTAAAAATATCTAAACTTTCTTCCAAATACATATATGTTGTTTATTCTTCTCTTAATTAAGTTGCCATTGTTTCTTACAGTGGCAGGGTACTGCTTAGTGAGGAGCAGATTATATCCAAAAGTCTACATGGCTGCTTGACTAAATGATGTGTAGGTGCACTACTAGGAAGAAGGATCCTCATGATTTGATACTCCTCCTTTCTACTGTTAAAATCATTTGGTAGAAGGACTTCTAATCATCCAGGGGCTGAAATACTGGTGTGAGAAAAAAATTCTAATCCAATTGTCAGAAGTACACCCAAGCTTTTGAATCTGTGTTGTCTCAATGTGCAGACAAGGAAGATAACATTCCATAATAAACTCTACTTTCCAAGAACTGCTAAGAGAAATATTTACAGCAGGAAACCTTGGAATGAAGCTAAATAATAAATACAAAATGAAGCTAGAACTGCAGGCAGTGAAATAAACCACCTCTACTAAATAGAGGGGAATTATGAGCCTATAGAAGAGAACATTCATTGTAGGTTCTTTAAAGATTTTCTTTTCAGTAGAAAAACAACACTGCAAAAGGTCATACAAGCCTTTATAATTTTTATAATTTAAACTTTTATATGGTCTCCAAAAGAGACCATTGTAATAACTAAATCTCACTTCCTGTCTTAGACCAGTCAATTTCACCATTAAATTCTGCAACTAAACTGCAACTTACTATTCAAAAAAGTCCCTCTCTAGAAAGAAATCCAGGTTTGATTCAAAGACTCCAAGTGATAGAGAACGAAACACATTTCCTAGAATAAGCTGCAACTGTTATTACTCTCATCAATAAAAACATGTATCTTACAGCTAGTCCGTTTTTCTGGGCTTGGCTTCCAGAATTCCAGATCAGCATATGGCATTTTCTAGCAAGCCTCTGTCATCAGAAATCTTCCTCGTATATGAGACGGGTAGTGACTGAATTGCTTTCATAGAATCATAGAATAGTTAGGGTTGGAAAGGACCTTAAGATCATCAAGTTCCAACCCCCCTGCCATAGGCAGGGACACCTCGGACTAAACCATGTCACCCAAGGCCCCATCCAACCTGGCCTTGAACACTGTCAGGAATGGAGCATTTACCACTTCTTTGGGCAACCTGCTCCAGTGCCTCATCACCTTCACTGTAACGAAGTTCCTCTTTATATCCAATCTAAACTTCACCTGTTTAAGTTTTAACCCATTACTCCTTGTCCTATCACTACAGTCCCTGATGAAAAGTCCCTCTCTGGTATCCTTGTAGGTCCCAATATTCACTTTTTTGTGAATTTCATAGCTTGAGCTCTCCAAGTGTCTATTCATTCTGGCAGTTCTTTTCAAAGCAGCTATTTTAAAATAGAACTGTATTTCACCAACAGCATCATAAACTCACAAAAATAACACCACCTTGCTGTTTCTACATGCTATTTCTAGAGTTCAAGGATCTTATCTGTTCAGTAATGTATTGTAACATGCTGTTATGTTCAGTTAAAACCCCATGACCTCTTTAATTTCCAAACAGTCCCCGACATTAAAAAAAACCTTTTTTTTTTCTTAGATATATGGCTTAAGAAACCATCTTAAGGCTTTGAACAATGTTCAGACATGCTTGGTGATCTAACGTATATGGTATCAAATGAGTAAAACTCAAACAAAATGAGACATGCTCACTGCTGCAGCACTTTTTGTTGGCTCCCCCTTTCTCTTCTTCAGTAATCCTAACAGGTTAAGGCAAGAACTGCCAGAGAAACTATAATTTCATTTACCTAGAGAATAATTCAGTAAAGCACCCGCTGTGTGGTGAACATGTGGATCAGCATTCTACATATCAATATTTAAAACATGTCTATGTCATACATTAGGCTTTCTGAAACTACACTAGGAAGGGGCAAAACATAAGGTGAGTGAAAGTATGAACCATTAATCTTAAAATATATGTTTTTGAGGAAAAATTTGTAGTTACAAAGATAAACATAAAATTATTGTTGGTAAAAACTTATTCATGTTACATTAATGTAACAGTTTTCTTCACTAAAAGAAAAAAAACCCAAACAAACAAAACCCTTAAAAAAAACCCAATCAACAAACCCAAAACAGATTTGCTTACCCAGACTTGTAAGATTTTTATTGAAACTGGACAGGTGAGATATACCACACCAACAGAAAACCATGCTAAAATGATAGTCAAGACCCCAAAATTGTGCTTAATTAGAACTGTCACGTAGGTAGAAGCTTAACAGAGGAGTTTTCCAATGAGTTCTTGTACTTCTATTAAGTATTGTCATTAATTACCATCGCCTAAGAGCAAGGCTACTTAAATCTGCTGTGACACAAACCTAGAGGTCATCACTAGCATTCTAAGGAATACTTTGGAGGAACTGGAAATCTTAGCTGTTATAAGGAAATGTAATGAAATGTAGTAGTAATAAATAAAGTCCTCAGGAGAACAGAATGATAAATTCTTTAGAAAAAATGAGAGTTCATCAATTGCAAAAACAAAAGGGAAATCAGATTTCGGTAAACTGACAGTAAATATTTATTTCTTTCCAATTGTTTCAAAATCATAAAAATCTACTTTTAAATATTCTTACGTATACCTATTAACAAAAGAAGTTAATACTGAAACTGGAATAATACTGGAACTGAATAATCTCAGAGCTCTGCATAACACCCATTTTAAGTACAAGGCATATCTTAAAAAGTAACAAAATTGCAAAAGGTATGTTCTTTAAGAAATAAAATATTATAAAGTTCTAACTTTAGCCATTATTCATCCAGCCCTCAAATAATCTAATTTCCTCCCCAAAATAACAGTTACTTTGGTCTGTTTGACAGCATTACATATGAACAAAGAGCATACCCTGATGAACCCAGTTTCAGTGGTGTTTCAGCTGAATTACTAATAATCTTCTTTTTTATAATTTTTTATTTTTTAACTATCTGGTCACATAGGTACTGCAATATTCTTTATGCAGAAAAAAACCTTGTATAGATATACTTGGAAAGCAATGCAAACCTTTACAAGTAAACTAAATGTAATGCAGAGCTGGTATTTGTCTGTTGCTGTTCTCATTTCAGTGGCTTAACGTCCTAATTCTTACAAGCCTTTTGTTTTAAAACTGATAAAATTACATGCAAAAGTATTTTGTAACCAATGCAACATAACTGCATATACGCTCAGATGACAATACACTATTTCTGAAGGACTTATTTCTTTTTTGCGTTGTCACAGTTAGAAGCACTGTTGCTTTCTTAAGAGGTTATGGATAAGAATGGATTTTTAACAATTAGGAAAACTACTTTAATCTATTAAAGGTATTTTGAAAGGTCTCCTTTCTTTTTCTTATTAAATATGGCAATATTGAATTGAAATTATGCAAAGGCTCAACTGAATGTAATTTAAAAGAGAATGTAATTTAAAAGGAAGAGAATAGTAGAGGTAAACCATTATGACAGTTGTCTTGTTTACCTCCAGAGTTCCTTCTCTTCTATTTTTTTAGCTAATTTTAATAACTATCCTTTTTGACCTGATGTCCTATGGATCACGTTCTGGCTATGCATGCAAACTTTAAACAGTATTTGTTTTAAATATCTAATTAGCTGTTTAGATTTTTTTTTACTTACACAGTCAAAATTTCAAAATTCACACATTTCAGGAAATTAGTTCATTTTAGGAACTCAAAGTCTCCTTCCTTCAGTCTTGCTGCAAAGATTGTAATATTGAAATACAAGTTGCACTTTGCTAACCTTAGTTCAAGCGTAGAATGAACTTTATGAGCCCTCTGGCATACTTGCGTGCTATCTGGCAGCACATGATAAAAATACTATTGAAATCACTGAACTGTTTATGAAATAATTAGAAGCTAAGTATTGTTTGCAGAAATCACTGAGGAATTACTTTATGTAATGGAAAAAGTCAATAAAATTGAATTGTTAATGGAAAATTTCTCACCAGAAAAGAAAAAAAAAAGAAAACAAAACAGGTCAAGCAAAGAACTATTTAGCAGTTCAAATCACAAGAGGAAAAGAACAGCAATTACATCAATCAGTGCTTCAGGATATCAAGTACACATATGACTTGGAAAGTTTTAGATAATAGATTGCATCTATTACAACGTGTTACAATAGAAAGAGATAACTGTTAATCCCCATTTCTGCAAACATTTAAATGTTCAACCTTAATAAGAGGACCTAATTAGATTACACTGATAAATGCAAATCTCTTCAAAATAGCTGTAAGCAAATACATGTTAATAGACGGTTTCCAAAGAGACTTGACAAGAGAAAGCAGACGGCAATGTGAAAGAGTTCAGTTCTCCTGTAAGCCATGTACTAAAAAAGCTATGAGAGGTTTATGTTTCAGGTTTGGTAACCTTAGAAAACATCTAAATATGCAATCACTTGAACAAAGATTACTATAAAGAATTCAGCAATAAATTGCATACTACCAGAATACTATGAATTTGGTTTAAGTTTGGGATTTTTTTGACAGAAGTTTTGTCAGACAACTAAACACATTTGAACTCTTGGGAAAAAAAAAGCAAAACAAAACAAAACAAATCTAGAAAAATATTAGAAAAAAAAACAGCTGCCTGGATATTTTTCACTGTGCTATCATGGCAAGCTTTTTTTACACTTGAAATCATCCCTAAGAAAACGTTATGCTCTTCCTTACCTTAATACAGGTTGCCTCCCTGTAGCAAAGGCTTATTATCAGAAGCTGATCCTTGCCATATTTATTTAAAAGGCATTCCTGGTTCTTTGCAACTAAATTTCCCTTTTAGTGATCAAGGAAACAGACAAGCATCTGCTAAACTACCAATGTGAATTGATAATGTAGACTTAGAGACCGATATAGAGTAGGAAAAAAGAAACACAAAGCAAAAGAAATTGGTGATGAATACCCAGAAATCCAAATAAAATATAAGACAACAAGCCTTAACATAACTCAGGCTGAATGACCATTTCCTCACCTGAAAATTGCACCTAACAGGACATTTAGCCTTTGTGTCCACAAATAAAGCCAGGAGAGGAAGCTGTAACCACTGTGAGTCAATGCAAAGGGTCTCTGAGCACTTCTACATACCCAGGATGCTGAGAGGACTTTAGTGTGCTCAGGAAAGGTTCACGTTTTTTTGACTTTAGGCATCTAGCTTAGGAGCCAGAATCAAAAGTACAGGCTAATTAGTCAGAAAAGTCTGGTTTTAATCCCCTGAGGTTACAGTGAATGCATACTAGGGCCACAACCAGGAACAAATCACTCCATTTAAAAATCTCCCTCCCTTTAGTTTTCTTTTCTGATTTTTTTTTTTTTTCTCCCCAGTGGACTAGGGGTAACAAAACTTAGGATTCCAAGCCAGAGCTCTCTTGGGTTTCACATGCATGATGGCCTTGAAAATGTTTGATTTTTGTCCAAAACTTTACCAATGCTGGCATTTCCATATCTACGCTGCAGAGGAAAATCACCTTGTAAGGACCCAGACAGCAGACTCTGTTTTTGCCCAAATACCAGTAGATATGAGCTACAGCAGGATGTTTGTTCTTTCTCACTGGGCAAAGACCAAGAAGAAGAACAATGTAAGAAGGGAGACAAGTCCCACTACTTCATTGAAAGGAATTCACAGCAACGCTCTCACTGTTAAAAACAGTCTCAAAGGCCAATGCCTGCGTTGATAGCTCACATTTTGCCTTGGGATCTCTGAGAATGCAACTGTGTTTAGAAAAGCAGAGCTTTCTTATGCCTTGTCAAGCTCCTGCAGCACCTCTTTTCATTTTGAGCTGGCAAACATGCCCTCTTAATGCAGAACAAGACCTCACTACTGTGATGCTGCAGACTCTTTTATTAGGTTGCTGACTGCCCACAGATGCGTATGCACATCAGTTTCAGTTAGGCAGCTTTCACTGTATTTTAGAACTGAGCATCTTTTGCTTGTTTCCTGCCCCTCAATTTTTGCTGATCACATTTTGCCTTTTTAAACACCTTTTAAGACCTCAACCCTGAGTGAACTGCAAACACTAATTAGAAAGAAAAGGTGAGCTCCCTCAATCCTTCCACAAGCTGACTTCAGCAGTGCTGTGTCTATTTTTGCCACACAGCCAACCCCCCAAGCCTCCCTCCCAGTTAGAAATCAGTACGTCTGTTTAAGTTTTGAACCATTAGCTAGAAAATTAAGCAATTAAAGCAAACAACATCTGTGGACAATAATTTATCAAACAGTTTCAGGAATCAAAGTGTAAATTGAAGCCAACTTCAAGAGCTGGAGGCTTAATATAACTTCAGGAAAAAAGAATAAAATGCAAGACAGAGAATGAGTCTTCACAGAACCTAAACCTCCTGGCAATTAGAAATGGGAAGATATTTATAGGTGTGATGAAGAAGAAAGAAAAAAAATATTATAGCAGCCTAGAAAGGGGATAATTTCAGAAGACTAATTTTATTTTAATTGCTGCAGAACAATATATTCATTTAAGAAATATACCATTACAGCAATAGTCTAGTGAATTGACATCATATGTGTCATGGAATTTAGGCTATGGGATACAAATCCTGTAGTAGTCAACATTTAATAGTGGTTTTGAGAAAAAAGTACAACATTACTCGTGAACAATGATAACTCTTATAATCAAAGGTAATTGTGAAGGTGATTGTGTCATCCTGATTAAACAACTAGTTGCAGACTTTTGACAAGTTTCATCAATAGCAAAGGCTTTTTCTGTCCTGCAAAATTAAGAGCATTAGAGGGAATTCTCTTCACTGAACTTAAGGATTATACCAATATTTGATATTTTTATATCAGTAAAACTCTTATCCACTACAAATCTTGCACACTGATCTGTTTTTAAGAAACAGTGAAGCAGCTAAAAATACCAACAATAAATGCTTACAGTACTAAATAACCTGTGGTTTTGCTGGTAAATATAAAAAGGTGACAGCTGAAAGGTAATTATAATCATGCTCTGTCAGATACAGTCTTCTAAGCATATTACCTATTGGCAGAATAAGCATAGGCTCACTGAAAACATCCAAGACTGATTTTCTCCTTAGTGCACTTGCAGAGCAATAAGCAAGACATATTCTGAATGTGTTGCAAGTCCTGCAACACACCTGATTTCTGCCCCTATTCAGCTTACTTTTTACATTACTTTTTTTAAAATTACTTATGAGTTTGAGAGCTTCAAACCAATCCAATTTGAACAGCAATTCCTATGCATTCCTATTTTGCCGTAATGTTTTCTTTCCATTTCAATCAAGTGCCAGATTCACACTAATCTTTGTAACTTCTTACTTTGGACTTTGAGAGTAACTAGAGGTACTGGACATACAAGCCAGAAGCGTGCCCATCACCTTCTTATTCCATGCAAACACATAAAATTACCCTCCTCCATATAAAGCGCATACCATTGCACATCTTATCCCAGTATTTGTTTCTAAATTAAGACAAAACTGGATAGTATATCACACAAGCTGGCACCACTAGCTTTTATATTTGGCACCAGCATAAAGACTTTGATACTTTTACGTACTTGTATGGATGCATGGAGGGAAAACCAAGCACAACACTACTTGGACAAGAGCAAAAGCAAAATTGCACCTTTAAACTGAGATGCAAACATTTTCTTCCAATTTGAATACAGAAAGAAGACTCCTACTCTTTAACAGACATATCGGGTATAATTATATGTGGCAAGTTAAGGGGGCAAATGTATCTGTGAAGCAAAATATGGTTTTGGTCATTCTCAAACTGTAAATTCATTGGGCTGAAACACAGTGAGTAATTGGAGCTGAGAGGGAACAAATAATCATAGCTAAGTTCAAAATACAGAAGTGTCACTTTTATTTGTTGCATTTTATAGCATAAGACCTCATGACAGATTCTAAGAAGAGCCCAAGAGCAGATTTGGAACTGCACACTGTGGAGCCAGTGCAGACAATTGGAGAGGCACCAGGAGCTGGAAGGGAAGCACAGCACTCCAGAAAGTCAGGAAGAGCTGGACCATGTGCTCCAAAACAGCACACGGTATCAACAGTTACCTCACAGTTAAGACCTCAGCTTTTTGAAGGGCAGAAGCCGCCAGATTCTGATGGGTTCCTACGAACAGTTAACTTTCCTTCAGGCTTCTCTATTTAGCAGGTGAACTGACAAGGCACAGCACTGATAACACACCAGTGGTAGGCCCCTTCTGAATCCTAACAACAGAAGGATGACAGCAAGCCTATCCAAGCACATCACATACACCGTTCCTTTTCCAATAAGGAAAAAAAACCCCAACAAAACAAACTAACAACAAACAAACAAAAACAACAAAACAAAACAAACACACATTTCAAATAAGAAACCTGTGATTTAAGGAGAGCCTTAAATCCTGAAGCAAAGCACCACCTCCTTTCAGCTACTGACTCACAACTCACAAGCTATATAAAAGGCCATTGTTGCCAGTCCAGAAGACCCCTGAGACAACAAGGACACAACTCTTAGCATCTCTTTGTCAATGTCACATGCAGTCCCAAGCAGACCACTCAGGCACATGTGTGCAAATGCTTGTGATGAAATTATATAGATGTGAGAATGAATGATAATGGGGAAAAGAAATCTTTTTAGAAATTCTGTAAAATAAGGTCACTTTGCCATAAGTTAACACATTTATTTTTGTCGTGGTAATTTTTTAAAAGAACCAGTAGGTTTTATTTTATATGTTAAAAAGTATGCAATAAAAATTTTCTCACTCCATTTGAGGCTAGCAAGAAAGTGGTAAACATTTACTTCTACTGTAAAAAATTAAGTTTTCTGACTCTACTGTGTATTATTTATTTGTCTTAATTGGGCTGATTTTTGCCTCCTTAAATTTCATCTAATTTTTTAACTTGGATTTTTATTTGTTGCAGAGTTTCTCATAAAAATCTGCAAACGAATTACAAACTGTGGTTAATGAGCTATACATAAACCTTCTCTTTATCATTCTTACCATCTGCTTGGCTGTTTTATTATCAGCCTGTAAGCTAATAATCTATCTACTTTATTTCCTGTCTCACTTGGAAAAAAAAAGATGAAATCCAGAAGAGTTTTCAAACTCTTTGTTTTCTTTGAGTTTTCCCTGAGTGGTGCCTTATGGTCTAAAATCCGTGTTGTGATCCGATTTTTTTCACTGTAAAATCCTGATTTTCAATTCTCTTAAAAAAGCCCATCAGATTTCCAACAGCATCCCCCAAGGAAATGGTAGTACAGCAATTGTAAGATTCAAATCAATATATTTTTACACTAGCTCTTTATTGTTATTAAGCAAAAATACTTCTTTTTGCCCCACACTATTCCTATTGCAGTCGTTATTGACTACAGATTTGATGCAAAATATGGCTACAGATTTGCAGAAAAATAATTTTGCTGTATTTATGTTTTATCTATCCATGTACAAGTAAAGTGTTTAACCACAACCTTATTTCTGTTCACTACAAGTCTAATATGTGGCTTGGTTAGAGTTGTTCCTTCTCTTCTAGTTAGGGCCAATAGGTTTTTGGGCATCTATATAACATTATGGTATGCCCTATCACACAAGCACCGTTTATATGGGGTGTTAATCTAACTAAATGAAAAAATCTCTCATTTTGTCTAAAAATATTGTTAAAAACTTTGAGTATTCCCTTTTGAATTAGACTAGCACTGCATTTTCATTTGCTGTTGAAATTGCACCATGTGAATTGTTTCACTTTCCTACTATCTCTTTGCACACACATGAGTATACAACTCAAGTGAATACGCTATTCTAACACACTGCTATTACAGAGCTAACCTACATGGAAAGAAAATGTTTCCAAACAGGTTTGCCGTGCCTACCTATTAAACACCTAATTGTTGCCACAAAGTGGACTTTAGAAAGCTGAGCTAATATGTTTAGTAATAATCGTAGGAAAAAATAATAAAATACAGAATAAAATAAAAGGGCACTGTTTAAAATTATGAAAAGTGCCCCTAAGCGTCTTTGTTTCTTAAGGGGTGCAAGCTACATAATTTTGTCTGTCTTCAGCCTAAAGCAGTAAAGACCAATAGAACAAGAATGAGAAACAGGACCAACCTCGTCAACAATCAATTTAAAAAAAAAACAACCCACAAACTTTAAATTCAGTGCTATATGGGATGAAGTCATTACCAGGCAGGTTAAGGCGTAGTGTAATTATGGTCTCTAACCGAGACACTATTTTCAGAACTAAGAGTTAGATAGCATTTGTAATTCTATTTAAAATGGAATAACTGACTTTAAAAGAAGCTGGAAAAGCCAACAATAAGAAGTAGGCTTTATTTAATGAGTGTGACTTTGTGAAAAATCACAAAGTGAACCACAAACAGTTAACCACTAAGCTGAAAAACTTTGTTTGGATGATCTGCAGATCTCTTGGCAGAACTGCTGTTCTAGTGCATAAGCTCTATAGAGACTTTAATCCACTTTGCACCTGAAAAAGGGGCATGTGAGTGAAATGATTACATTTTCA
>JANHGB010051248.1:0-10163 GCA_026283785.1 Coracopsis vasa
TGTTCATTTTCTCATTGACCAACACCCCCAAGTCCTTCTCTGCAGGGCTGCTCTGAATCTCTTCTCTGCCCAGCCTGTAGCTATGCCTGGGATTGCTCCGACCCAGGTGTAGGATGTTGCACTTGGCAATGGAATGCCTGGCTAAAGTGGAGATTCCTCAGTGACAGAACAGAACAGAACAGAACAGAACAGCATCAGTGCATTGGTGTCGTTCTGAGCCTGACAACAATACAGTGAGAGCTGGAGAAATGTTTCTAATCACTAGGTTATTCAACATAAAAAAAAGAGTTTAATGACATTTTAATTAAATCATCATTTTTGTCTTAAAGTGACTGAGAAAAAAAAAATTAATTTGTGTAAAGAATCAGTAGATTCATTCAGATTTGCTGCATGCAGAATGTTTCAATTTCTTAAGACAAAATTCCGAAGTCAGAATTTAGTGAAATGCAACTTTTCACCTTCTACCAAATTTTTTTTTTTTTCTTTCTGTTTTTCAGTTTCATCATCAAAACAATGAGTAGTTCTCACAGCCATGTTGCTGTGCTGCCATGTGCTATCACAAACATGTTTCTTTGGAAGTTTTAAAACAGCCCAGGATTGCTTACCACTATGTGGCTTTATTCCAAATATGTAGGGAAAAGGCAGATATTAAATGTAGAGCAAAATGGTTAGTAGTATCAAGTAGTATTTCTACTACTTTCAGTGTGCCAATGTTTTCTTTGACCTTTCTGATGATGCTACGATGTCACAACTCAGCAGCTTTGGCCTATTTTCTGCATAGCCTCCACTGGGCTATATTTGTTGGAAATAAACATCTTGCATAACAGCCCGGCTGTGCACTCAGCTTTTTTTCTTCTCTATACTTTTTTTTCTGAAAGAGATTTTCCCAGCTTGAATTCTGCACGTACAATTAACATTTCCCAAATTTCATCTTCAAAATCTGTTAGGATTTATAAGAAGATTAAGAGACAGAGCTGATGTGCTTCATCACCCTTCCCCTGTAATCACACAGCATTGCACTAGGAAAGAGAGCAAGAGGCAGGTTAAAACTGCAGTAATTCCCTTGAAAGGAGAACTAAAATAGAGGACTGTGAATGTGAGAATCTGTACTACTGGAATTATTTAAACAAAACCCTTTCAGGCAAGAGCAAAGATCAGATACAGGCTACACTCAAAGACATAAATAACACCCTGACCTGATAGCTTTTGCTGTTATGTTAATAGCAAAGATGAACAGGTTTGCACAGCAGAATCTTTAACTCTTTTTCTTGTTTCCTGTGTTTATTTTGACTGAATATGTAGCAGGTATGTATACAGACAAGGACTGGATAGGAAAACTTCCTGAGGAATAAAGGATGAAATACATATACAGAAATATTTTTAACCAGAGTAAACACAGAAATAGGTGCATATGTACCAAAAGGAAGAAAAAATCAAAGGCAGAATATGTGCATGAATTGGCATTACCCAAGTTACATAAACAGGTTTTTAAAATTGGGAGTTTGCAGAGAACATTTTGCACAGCTTTTGGAGTTGTTTACTTTTACAACTAAACTCACAGGAGATACCATTAATCTCTGCTTTCAAAATCATGAACAGTTTAAAAATAATGTCAATTAATCCCCAGTATTTTCGGCTTTCTTATAGTTTGTCTTCTGTTTTTACATCCTTATGGCTTTAAGTCATCACATTTTACTCCACAAAACACAGGCAGGAGAAAAAGCTTACTTAAAAGAACATGAAGAAGACGAAATTTGTGGTAGTGATTGGGCACTTTAAATAGGGGTGGTTTTTTTTGTATTTATGGTACCAGCTGTTCTCTCTCTTACACTGATTTCACACCTCATATCTCTCTTGGCATTAGTGGAATAGTGGGATGACCTGATCAGATAAACAGCATACTAAATGATCAGGCCTGTGATTTCAAAATCAGAGGTGTTAAACCCACTGTTTTAGAAAATAAATAATTGACATGCCACAGTGGAAATTAAGTAGCTTCTTTTCATTTTTAATCATTGAATACTACCTAAGCCTATGTAATTAACCTAATCACTTGCATGCTTCAAACAGCCTGTGGTACCACAAAACTGCATCAGCAGGATCACCCACCCTCTGTGAGTTTGGGAAGACCCTTTCCAACTGCAAACTGCAGGATAAATGCAGGGTGACTTCCTCCACTGGCAAATGCACCGCATAAACAAACGTGCAATCAATTTACAGCACACAAGACAGGTTTTTCCAAGCATTGTTGAACTCATTACCTCTATCTAAGGACATGTTATTATGTTTAATAGACCTCTTAAATATTTACATTTCTCTGGAAATAACACCTCTTCACCTCAACATTCCGTTTACAGTTACAGGATTTTAGGAATAATTCTTTAACTGGTATTCTTCCTGCCTTAGGAAAAGCTATGCAAGTATAATCTATCCTACAGTCCTCACTATATCAGATTGTTTAAATGTTCTTTCTCAATCAGAAATCCTCTACTTCCTGCTTTCTTTTGATCTTTCTTTTCCATTGTAAGTTACATCACATTGGAGGCATTAGAAATGATACTGCAAAGGGAATCTTTGTCCATCTTCTAAATGTCCTCCCAATTTTTGAGATGAAGCAAGACAAAGAATTGGGAATGCAAAGACAACCTAACATTTATATTATGCAGCTTGTCTTCAAGTTATGTACATTTTTATGTCCATAAAACATGACACAATAATTTTAAGTTTGGTTTAATGGATGTTGGTTTTACTTAACTTATCCCATGGGTCTAATACCTATAAAGCAAGAACACTGAATTTAGTCTTAAAATAATATGTTTATTGCGTTGGATATAAGCCACACTGCAAATCCTAATGTTACCAGAAAATGTTAAACTACAGACCAGTACATCACATCAATTAAGAATATATCACTGAACTTCAGAGTTGGCAGAGACATTTACCTCTTAATTCATGTTTAATTTCAAAACGACTGCATTTAATGAAGGGGTCCCAAAAATAAGTTAAGTTAAATTAAATCCAGGTGAGTAAAGGAGCATTCGTTGTCTATCAAAATAAACTTCTTCCATGCACCAGAACCTTCCCAGATTATCGGCATTGCATTGTTTTTAATCTGGATTTGTAATGGCAAGGTAGAATGGCATGGTGGAAATGGCCTAAAGGCTGCATGCTGATAACCTTTGGTTGTAATGAATGTCATCAGCAGAGTGTCGCAGGCAAGTAACACCAGAGCCAGTCCACAAAGGAACCGCTTTTAAAAAGGTTTGATTTCCTGATGAGAGGAAATTTGGACAAAGATGCTAGAAGAGTAAGCAGGTAAACTTGACAAGTGTGTGCTATTGGGAGATTGATCTCACAACTTCTCTCTTGTCTAAGCTGAGGAGAGAAAAGGTTTTTATTCTCTGCTGCTTCTGTATGTCCTTGGTCATAGACTGGCTTTAGTTTCTCAGAGAATCTTTCTGAAAGACAATTAGCTGAAACAGAAGCTGCCACTGAGTCTGCAAAGTAGGAACAGGGGAAAAAAAGCCACCTGCTAGTGGTGTTTATAGAATCACACTGCCCCGTTCAGTCATATTCCCTCCCTTGCGAACCCTGATTTCGCTTCTACCTGTGAGTTTGATTTCTGCAATTGAATTCCCCTTGGGCTTGCATTCCTTGTGAAAGTCACAAATAAAAAGTGACAAGGTGTCATGACTTGAGGTCAGGACCATAATTCTGGAAATACTAGTTTAGGAAGAACAGGCATAGCAGCTCAATAAAACATGATCATTATCCTACACTGAAAAACACAGCTACTTCTTAAAGCAGGAAGTCAACCTCCACCCATACGATGTATATTAGAGGTAAAAATGCATTGGTTACAGCATTTGAGAGGTTAAAAAAAATAAAATCAAAGAGCACACAATCATTTCTATGTGAAATAGAAGTGAAAGCTCTTAATGAATGGAATTCTCTGGATCTAAAATAATGCAGTTTTATGAGCCTTCAACCAAACATATATAAATTTGCCTTGCAAAACCAGGTCAAAGATATCCAGGTACCAGATCACTGTACTGTGTATATATGAAGAGCTCATAAAACATGAAGGAACTCCAACAGTTGATTTGCCTTTAAGGAGGAAGAGTGATTTTTTTTAAGTTCATAGCTAACCAATAAAAGGATTATTCACTTCATGGGAATAAGAAAAAGTAATGTCTTAAATGTCTTAAAGCAGCATACAAATTTAGGATAATCTGAAATCCAAAATTTAAATTGCACAAACCTCAAATGTATTATCAGACATGTTTTGTTTTAAATTAAAGCACTATTACGTATATTTTATTAAAAGACTTTTAATTGATCCCTCCTCAAAATATTTTTTCAATACAACTTTATAAAAATGCTTTGATTTTTCCTGACAGTTTTGATGAGTTCTTAAAAATTTCAATAATGCCCATTTTTCCTTCAGATATGCACTAAACATCACACATGTATTTCAGAAGGCTGATAAAATATTTTCTTAGCAATGATTGAAATCAGCACTGCTTCTATAAAAGAAATGCCGCATTTGTCCACAAACAACAAAAATATCAGTTCAGTCTCAGAAATTATAGTCAGACTTGGTCTGTAGGTAAAACCTGTCCTGGTACAGAGAACTATCATATCAAGGATATCTTCCTGGTAGAAGATGTCCTTTCTCCAATACCCACCTTTAAGAGATCTGTACTGGTTTGGTTCCTGGGCAAAGTACTTTATAATTCTCAGTCAGTGAAGTTTTCTAAAAGTTGCCTAAGGGATGAGAAAACTGATGTGCAAAAAAACAAACCCAAAAGAATGATGATATAGCTTTGGTGCACCTAAATGCAAGTTGATACCACAACTCTGCCAGAAATCAGTTATGCTGCAGTTTTCAGGTCCAAACTTCCATAACTAATTTAGGAAAGTAAACCTTCCCCTTAATCTCATCTATGTTCAGCAATATTGTCCTCTTTATCGATGTAATCAAAGATAGAGAAAAATCTTTCAGGCTTAGTGATGCTGGCTTTCTGAGAAAATTAATAAATAGATGCAATTCATGATCTCTTTATGGTAAATCAGGTTTTAAAGTTTGGTCTGAGGCTTAAACAAAGTTGGAGAATAATGGAAGTGGAAACTGTATGCCTACATTATTACAAGCCAGGTTTCCAAGAGAATTTATGAGCTGAAAGGAATTCATGTCTTGGACATCTGTGCCTTTTCCTCTTAAAACTGATACATATTGTGTATGATTTATGAGAAACACTGGATAAAAATTGAATGCCAAATTGAATCTGTTCCTTAAACCAATTTTATGTACATCTATAAAAGTGACAGATACAAGATACAATATCAAAACGGAAACGATAACCAACCAAAAGTATTAACAAGATTTAACGTTTCACCTCCCTCTTCTCCAACTACTGTTCAGGAAAGGAGAAAAACACTGAGTGGTGGGGGATGGTACCGGTTCTCAAACTTTAACAGCGCTTCCTTCCCTGTGACAGTACACAGCTTTGGAACATATAAGCAGGAAGTGAAAACATGAAAGCATCTGCTTGTAAAGGAGTATACTTTAAGAGGTTTTCACCTTACCTGTTACTTACCTATCGCTAAGTTACATAAACTCTTGCATTATATGAGGATTCCCAGTTAGATCTCAGACACTGAAATACACCGATTCTGTCACACTCAATGGCTATGATTGATGATTAAACAATAAGAGTCCCAGGCATCATTTAGAAGGTGATATAAAAGACATCCTCCTTTACCTCATGCTGCCCAATGGACCACAGTGTCACTCAGTTCTGCATCACTAATTGCATCCTATGCTGAATATACCCCTACCATTTATATGGTCTAAGCGGTCTGCTGCAGACTGAAAGCTTTTGACTGTTTTCTGTGGCACTTAAGCCAGAGGAATTATCCTCCTTTGAAAGCAGAGGTTTAGCAATGCCTACATAACATCTCCTGCTGCCTCATCCTTTTTACATCATGGGAAGAGGCTGGACCAATATGAAGATCTGACAAGACATCTTCAAAATTAATTCAAGAAATATTCTGATTTGTTTTCTTTCCTGTTATTGGCATCCTGCCTTCCTTTTTATGCCCTGTATTCACACTCATTACAAAAAGATATTAAAGGGCAGGTAGCCCAGATGCCGTCATCCTTTCGAGTCAATGGGAATTCACACAGGGAGTGAAACTGGCTTCATCCAGATGGTGTTTAAAATCTCTTTGAGGCTGTTTAGGTTTAGTAGGAAACTGGGTGAATTCCCTAGGTTTCTTGTATTTGTTCTTACTTCTGCAGGGACCTTAATTTGCAAATAAGGGAATTTTTGGATGAAGGTCTATGCTGACTGCATCAGATGCCTTTGTGGGAATATGGGAACAGAGGGTTTAAGAACATCTGAGCCTTCAAATCCAGTTCTCTCTGATCTTGGTAGCATGATGTGTGCCACATTAGACAAAGAAGTCTAATTTAGAAGGGTTGCATCTTTGTCGCACCACCTCACAACTACAAGATACTTTCAAGCATCTAGAGTAGCATCTAAACAAAAACAAACCCAGCCAGAACTGTCACAAAGCACAGGAACAGGCCAGGATGGAAGGAGAGCAGAGGTGAAAATCTGGACGCGTGTAAGAGGAGGAAGACTCAACTAAAACTGTTCAAATGAGCATAGAAGGAAGAGCAAAATCCACACTTCGCAAAGAGCAAAAAATCCCACAGAGCTTGGTTTTGTTAGTTAATTAAAATAGAATTCATTAGGTTAAAGGCAGGTGCCTACTTACTTACATTATTGATGGTCAGTAGAAAGAAAGAAAGGACAAATTAATTTCTTTGTAAACTAAATACCTAAATTGGGTTGCATTTTTTACACCTTAAAAGTGTTTAGTTCACTCTACTGATTGGAAAAGAAATAACTAGCTCCAAGGTAGGTGCTTACACTGTAGAGGATCATTGAATTATCTGAATCCCATGCTTCAACTGTAAGACATATTTTACTGATTTGAATTAGAATTGCTGGCTTTTTTCATCCAATAAATTTTTCTTGCTTTTTTCTTTCCACTCTGAGTGACAGGCAAAACAGATACATTTCCTGAGCACATATATATTTTTGTCTTATTCATTCCAAGATGAAAAAAAAACCCTTCTTACTGAAAAGCAACAAAAAATCACTTCAAATAGTATTTTCCACCTGTGAGTTGAGCCCAGATTCAATTGTTAGAAATACAGAAATTGAGTTTTCTGGGTGAAGAAGTGATATTACTCATTATAATATATATGATTAACATGTGATTATTTTGAAAGGAAAATATCTTGTAATTCCAGGGTATTTTCTCTAGGCTCATTGTAAGGCAAATTCCTAAAGCTGTTATTTGAAGTTTCCCACAGACATCACTAAAATCTCTTTTCAGCACCAAATACCAGCACAGCCTTGAACAAGCTGCACTTAAATGTTCATTCCCACAGTCCATCTACTGGTGTTTCAAAATGGCTTGCTGCTTGCATTAATCTCTAAGGGAAAATTCTTCCTTAATAAAGCCGACAGTGGCTTATCTCACAGAAATCCAATGTATTGTGCTACTGCATAATGTAGGCAGGCTGGACAAAGATGATTTGTGACCTGTGAAAGCACGAAACATATACACTGGTTTGGGTAAAAATCTTTCTCATTCCTATACAAGCAGAATCTGGAATTTTTTGCCATGGTGGAATCTGGAGAGCAAAACCACTGATTCATCAGAGGTCACCGCAGTTTTATGGGCTCCTTTCTGCATATCCATGACCACATCCTCGCTGTGACTGGCACTGAGAAGATCTGGCTCTCCTATAAACTGCTGCTCCACAACCCTGGGCAAGTCCATGGGGCCAACTCTAATAAGGAACTTTAGTGCCTAAAACAAAAAGGCTACAGAACAAAATCATAATCTTGAAAATAAACATTATAATTGCTGCCTAAACCTAGATGTGCGTGAGCTTGCCAGGGCCTCCTCTTTTTGTAATGTGGAGATCTCCACATGCAGAGAAGTGCCAATACCCAGAGCTGATTCTGGCTTCTGAGTGGCTCAGCACCTCTTTGTACCTGGGCATGGCTGTTCCTTGGCTAGTTTACCCAGCAGATCTATTCAGCATGCTGAACACAAATATAGCAGGACAGGGCTCCTTGGAAAATTCAGCTCTGCTACCAACTTTGGCAGATGCTGAAAGTCTCCTTGAAGCAGAGATCATCTTCTTCAACGCAAGTGCCCACTACACCAAGCTGGTGACCTGCACTCTTTCTTCTCTCTCTTCATGTAAATCTTGAACAACTTGTTGCACAGTCACCTGGCTTCAAAGGGAAGGAGTGAAGCATGTCTCTCACTGCAAACCCACGTCGTCCAGAAACATCACCCAAAAGTTTGAAGAAGCATCACCCAAAAGCTTAAAGTGTTGACAATGTTCACAGTGCAACCTACATGGATGGGGGGCAGTGCATGAGGGTGTGGGTGAAACTTACCCCTGTGCACCAGATTTCCTACTCTAGCTCTGTGAAGTTGTCTGCTAGGCAGCTTGCTTTAGACAGAGCCCGCTCCTCAAGATAAACTGCAGCAGCTCCTCCTCCCTCATTGTACCATCCCATGAGTTTTAAAAGACTTAAAAATACAAAGTTCTGCATCTGCTCTAGGTGCTCAGTTTCTTTCTCACCAGCACCTCCATGCCTCTGCCAACATGACTATCACAGTACTCCAGTGGCATATTCCTGCTTGCCCTTTTTGTCTGCAGTGAGGGAAGAATCAGGATGTGTCTTTGACCTACAGACATCTGTGTACCCGTAAGGATATTGTCCTTTGTTTCTTTCTGTTCCTTGCTTAAAAAGAGGGGATTGTTGTACTTTTTCTCCTGATCCCCTATATACCTGGTTGCTACCAACATTGTGGCAAAGGCCTCTCTTGTTTGTTTTTCTTTCATTTGATATCTCATATAAAGTCTCTACAAGTCTTCCTGTTGTGCTTCAATGGGCATGTAGTAGGAATAAGAGATAATATTCCACGTCCCTCTGAGGCTTATATAAGTATTGCTCAGAAGCATTGGTACCTTCAACTTCTCCTGAGACATTTAAACACATTCCTTAAATGAAGATTCCACTGAAAAATATTTACAATAAAAAATCACTTCCTGTATTCCCAAAAAATTATTTTCTTGTTTTCACGTTGCTGTTCTGGATTTCAGTCTGCTCATGATAAATTTTCTCAGCCTTGAAATTTGTATTCTTAAACATAAAGCTAAGCTTTGCTAGGACAGCTGAGAGATTTAGATATTCTGCATTAGCTGTGTGACACTTAGCAGTAAAATTCCCTAACCTACTGGATAAAATATGTTCAGCCAAAGCAAAATTTCTTTAGAGTTATGTTCTTTTTAACACAATAGTGACACCTCCCAGATGCTGCAGCAATAGAAATAAAACCAATAGTCATTGTTTTGCCAAGCTTAGACTGCAGGACATTTTATTTAAGCAGGATGTTATATAAATACATAAAATATGTCCAGCTTCCTCAGAATATCTTTGGTTTATCCCTCACTGTTTGGCTTTTTGTCTATCTTTTCTGGCTTGTCTAAGTTATGTATAAAAATGTAATGCTTGGAAATATTGGATAGCACATGCTAAGTCTGCATGTTTTGGAAGTCTATTTTTGGCAAAGCATTCTGCCTTTGTTATATTCAAAACTTAAAGCTTAAGGGAACCTAAACTTACTTTGATTAATTCAACAATAGTTTAAAGACATCATTCTGCTTACAAGAGGACTTCAGCATGGTGAAACAGTATTTACTAGGAGGAAACTTTATTGTCATTAAGGGCACTGGCAGTATTCTCTCAACCTAATTGTAGGCATTAAAGCAAGTACCCTCAGTCTGAACCTGAAACTACGCCCTGCGCCCTTAGTAAGATGCAGTGAGATAACACATTATTGTAATATTGCATGTTGCACATCCTTGGATAATATGAAAATCAGAGTTTCATAAATGAGCAAATGATTGCCTCAAAAATGCTCAAAATGCAGAAAGCAGATTACGTTTGTATAGCTGTAGGTCAAAGTGGTTTTAGAACCATAGAATCATAGAATCAGCTAGGTTGGAAAAGACCTTTAAGATCATCAAGTCCAACCATTACCCCAGCACTGCCAAG
>JANHGB010051249.1:0-14822 GCA_026283785.1 Coracopsis vasa
GGTGAGGCACTGGAATGGGTTGCCCAGGGAAGTTGTGGATGCTCCATCCCTGGCAGTGTTCAAGGCCAGGTTGGACACAACCTTGGTGACATGTTTTAGTTGGAGGTGTCCCTGCCCATGGCAGCGGGGTTGGAACTAAATGATCTTAAGGTCCTTTCCAACCCTAACTATTCTATGATTCTATGATCTTTTATATATCAGTATAAGGCACCTTACTTTCTCTGTGTATTAGAGACCCTATGCTGCCAGGCATAGCTTTTGAGTCTTGCTCTGGGTGAATCATGTACCGAAAAGTTAGGTGTTGCAATACTTTGTGCTGTAGCTCCTAAATTTCTTTTTTAATCTAGGCTGTAATTCCTGTGATAAGCAGAAAAAAAACCCTACCATAAGAATTCAGGTCAGAAGTAGAACAATACTTGGCCTCCTCACCTTTTAGATACAGTTTTAAATTTTAACAAATAATTTACTTATTACACCAAAAGGAAGAGTCCATGGGCAAAATATCTGGGCATGGCTACAGGGCTCTATTGCACAATAAAGGTATAAATAACAAGAGTATTAAGTGTGGCTCTTGTTTCTTGTTGGAGGTACAGTAAGTAGTATTCATATCCTTGGGAAAAAAAACAAGCGATATCCAGGAAACAATATTAGAAATTTTTCCTTTTTAAAAACAAAAAGAAGGAAAAAAACCCCAAACCTCAAAGTGTTCACATACACCTGGCCTAAATTCGGGCTACCATATTATAGAACTCATTCATTCATATATTTGCCCTAAGCTGATACATTATGGTAGTTCCTATTTTCCTATGTATCAGAGAGCATCAGCTCTTGCAGTCATGCTACAAAGAACTCCAAAATGAATAAATGTTTTATCCTTGGTTAAATGTATGTTAATTGTGTTTCAGTTTTAAATTAAAGGTTGCATTATAGAGAAAATGGGGGGAAAAGCAGACCTCCTTACCTGATGAGATTGTCATCTGATTTTAAAAGGATTATTTTCAAAATTATGTCTGGAATTATTTTCATTAATTAATTATGTTTACATCATTAAATTCTATCAAAGAAAAGGAGACCTTGTGAAAACAGGAAGTTAGACAGACCAAAAGTAGTAAAGGCAAGGATCAAGCTGATTTCACAAACGAATCATACTTATTTTTCTGAAACCTCTTTACCAAGGGCAGTATGTGTTGTCAGACTTGAGAACTCATCTACAAGAAGGATTAGACTTCACTGTAGAGATTCATGGTCCCATTTATTATCTCATGATATAGCATTTTCTAATCTAGGTAGTGTCATTTTAAAAACAGGCATCACAAATTCTGGTAAAAAAGGTGTCAATGCTTATTAGCCCAATAACTCAGTTCCCTCACAGTGGGATTGTGGGGGATTAGGGGTTTGTCAGATGTGTTGTTTGCTGGAAAAGAAAAAAGCCACTCACTGTCAACTTACCTGGGTTATTTTTTCTAGAGAAATAATACTACATCTGCTTTATAGTTACAACACACTCTCTCAAATAATGTCATCCAAATTTCACTAAGTTTAATGAAGCATACAGTGCATTAAAAAGGAATAAGTTGCTCTGTTCCTTAGTATTTCTTTCTGATTATAAGTCTTTCTTCCTCTGAATTTTAAGCACCTATGTTTTAATAAGAGAAGGAAATATAAAAGAGAATTGCACTCAGGAATGTACTAGGCTTGTGTTTGTGCATTATAAAACATTAAAAAATACCCTAAAGGTTGTTACAGACTTTGGATTTTATGGTGTTTTAATAGTAAGGCAAAAAGGTGTATTTTAAGCTCATCTTTCTGCATATTGAGCACAGGCAAAAGTAGAGCTTTCCAAGAGCCAAGAGCAGAAGAAGTACTATTATTTAGAATATTATATACCGCATTTATTCCAAACCAGCTTGAAACTGGAATGGAGAACAGGGGAGAAGCTAATGCAAGAATGGAATATGATCATTTTTTAATGTTCTGAATTGCAGA
This sequence comes from Coracopsis vasa, assembly GCA_026283785.1. NCBI lineage: Eukaryota > Metazoa > Chordata > Aves > Psittaciformes > Psittacidae > Coracopsis > Coracopsis vasa. The sequence continues at coordinate 1,987 of JANHGB010051249.1, forward strand.
TTTCAAGATATTTTCAAAAACAGGACCAAAAGGAAACACTTCTTTAGCGTTTTGTCTTGTCTGAGGACAAACAGCTGCTAGTTCAGCATGAAAAAAAATGGCTCTGATTAATACAGAATCAAAAAAATCCACTCCATGTACGTAAAAAGTTACATTTTCTATTTAGATAATTTTCAATGAGATTACAAATGCATAGATAATGGATTACATAGTTAATAGTCTGAATATAAGTAATTTCTCTTTGTATAAATATGAAAGGAAACTATCTGTACCTAGAGAGGATTATTGCCACTTAGATCTCAGGATCTGCAACACTAGGAAGTCTGACTAAACTCTGCCTTCCTTCTCAAGCCTTTCCTCCTTCATCAAACACATGGCAAGAAATGCTAAAGGATTTGTGCCTCTGAGTTTTTCTGCTTTTGTGGCTCTACTTGTCTGATTCCTTTGAAGGGAATAGTCGGCAATCCTTTAGATTAACCTTGTCTCATTCAGAGCTTGGACTGCATGATGGCAGAGCACTGTGATGCCTGGTCCTGCTCAGAAGAGTTCATGTGCATCTCTCCGGTGTTACAATTAAGTTCATCCTCACCTGGCTGAGGTAAAATTAGTATCTGGTTACCCATGCTGAACAGCCACATGTGGATGGACAGAAATGTCACCATCTGACTCCATGCACCCTGCCTGGCATCCCCCATTCTGCCAAAACATTTGCCCTGAGGGGACTGACTGCCTCAACCCTGGCCAACCTCAAGAACTTCACCCCTTGCCAGACTGCCTCATGTAGCAAGTCTGTTGAAATTTCCATTTCTTTCTCACCCACAGGGCATGGTAAACAGAACATAAACATAACATAAACATCTTGGCTTGGTCTTGGATGTAAGTAACACTTTTTTTCTGAAACCCAGCCCAAATATAAGGGTGGCAGGCAATAACTGAGGGAGCCTTAGGTCTTTGGAGATGTATCTTGTATGGTGATGAGAATCATTTTGATATTTTCACTCTTACCAATGCTTAATCACCTGTAGTTTTCTTCTAAACATATATTTTAGAACCACTCCTTTCTGCATGTATTCACAATGAGCAAAATGAGCATTTTCACTTGTGGTGGGGGACACACATCATAGCAGCTGAGGTGTCAGGGAGGTGTGCTGGGATTTGGCAACTGGAAGCATGCTCAGAGCTCACTGTGGAAAAATTTGCTTTTCCAAGCTGTTCAGAGGTATCTCAGACATCTCCGCTCTGCACAAAAGGCATAGCCTGGGATGCAGAGAGATGCTGCTGCTGCTGCTAGACATAAACCCACTATATAAATCTTCTTTGTTTTCCTCCCACTTTAAGCTTCGTGGCATGTATGTTGCTCCCTGCCAGACACTAGAATTACCTCTTTATCCACAAGTGCCCTGGTTTTCACTGGCATTAAGCACCCACAAATGTCAGAGAAGACCAAAGAGCTGGCGGGAGGGGGTGAGGGTTGGGGAGAGTTTCTGAAACATTGAGAGCAAGCACTGTAATGGAGGGATTTTGCCACCAGATGTCAGAAGGCAGAACACAGTCTGGGGAACATATTGCCTTACCAAATCTTGATAAACGACATTTCAGCTCTTTCATGTTTCCCCTTCCTTCTTCCCTCCTCCTCTCCTGTCACATATATGTAGATACACTCAGAAAGAGAATCACCTAGGGAACGCTAGGTTGGGGGTTTTTTTTGTTTTCGCTGTAGCCTTACCCAGATAAAAAGCTGGAGATCTAATACCCTTTAAAGCTTCAGGTGACATATCAAAGAAAAAGAGTTCTCTAAAATTTGAATTTGCTAAACAAGCTGAATAATAACAAGTTCTGTGAGCTCTGGAACTAATGAAGTCTTGTTTCCTATAGATTTAACCTCATGGTTGAGTGAAGTTTTTCCTATCCTGGGGAACTTCAAATTTTCTCGTTTTTGTGTAAGGATGATCCCATGGGACAGCTTTTCAGACAGAAGCCCTTGTGCCTTTTCTCTCTTCTTCCCAGGCACCTTTTCTTATTCTAATTGAATAGCTTTAAAACTACTACCCATCTCTCAAATTTTGTCTAAATCAGATGGGGCTCCAAAATGCACAAGGCTTTCTTCCATAGGAAACCTAGCAAAAGAAAATGCAAGGATAGCTAAATCTATTACAGACTGAGATTAATGAGGCCATTTATTTTATACTATAACTCTGCTAGAATTACTTAAACACCTGAACTTGCACTAGCAATTTAAATGTTCCAGTAAATATTCTGATGATTCCTCCTTTTTCTATCAGATTATCAATTTATGGAATATGCAGAAATGTGCCTGATTTAGCATCAGTCTTTTCTGATGAAACCCTGGTTCCTATGACTGCATGTTAGTGGGTTACCTCTTCTCCTTTTTTTCTCCCCTCTTTTCAAGACACAGAGCAGTCAGCATGAAACGCCATCCTTCACATCAAGTTTCCACATCCCTCCAGCACTGCCAAACAGGCATCACTGACAACAGTGAGAAAAGAGCAGGCTGGCCTTCTACCAGATTGGCCTTCAGCTGTGACTCCAGCTGAAGTTGCTCTGAATTTCTACAATGAGTTCAGCAAGAATAAGATTAAACACTCAGCACTTTTACTGCAAGCTTGTGCTTATTCCAGCTCTTTTTGATTGTATATATTTTTACTATGCCAAATTAATGAGCTTTGCTTTAATATCCTATCCATTTTAAGCTTTGATTAGTCTAGTTCTTAAAATGTACATAAAATTAGTTTGATTCTATTAGCTATTATTTAAATTATCACCCTTAAATTAATCCCTTTGTATTGTGAAGCTGGTTTTGTGGCATTACAATGGTTACTTATCCTTCCTGACCCAAGATTATATTGCATCATAAAAATTTAGCAACAGATTTTAAAAATTAAATGGAGTTTTTATGAAGAATGAATGAAAGCCATGCGGACTCACCTGCATTAATCTATAATAAAGATCCCTTTTGAGCTATTTTTGCAGAAATGGGTCATTTCTATAAAAACTATGTATCTAAACAGACTTTGACATGACTGAAATGTTAAACAAACTTTAGCAGCTTCACATTTAAAATATCCTCAGTAGATAGATCCAGAGCAATTTCAATGTCTGGTAACACAACTATACAATTACTAAATCAGTTGTGGGAGTCATAGCCAGCAAAACTTCGTAATGGTATACCTGGACATTACACACATGGATAAGCACAAGCCAATTTATCCCTCATGTAAACAAGTTTGAGAAATTATGACATTTGTTCAAAAACACAGCCCATATATCTTATTAATTTCCTGGAGACAGATTTGGGTGCGTTGATGTTGGTTTGGTTTGGTCGTTTGTTGTTTTTATTTTCATTTCATTTGGTTTGTTTTTTAAGTAATGTAATATTGATCCGATATAATACAACCCAATACAAGAATTCCCTTCACCCTCTCCACACTGGCATGGCACACAGAGCACCTCCACTGATATCCCTGTCCCAGTGCAAGTTCTCTCTGTCATGGTAAGCTTGTTCTTGATTTTTATTCCTCTCCTGTATTGTCAATAATGCAGGTAACTGTGGGGCAAGGACAGCTTTCATCCGGTAATATCCACCTTTCTTCCAGGGTAACACATACTCTCACCACATGGCACACATCTTTGGAGGTCAATGGGTCCACTTACTAAATGGAAACATCTGAATAGAATCATAAATATTGACAGAATATATGAAATTTTAATGCTATGGTTTAACATGAGACAATATTTTTAAAGTACTTACACTTACCTCCAAATGTACATCCTGCTTACTCTAAAAAAAGCTAACTAGCCCATCTGAATTGTCTCAAGACATTAAAAGCAGCTTCTCTGCTTGCTGTTATCACACCTGAAACAGGCAAACATGTGGACAAGAAGTGGTGGAAACAGGTTTTCCAGCACAAACTGAAACTAAAGACTTGAGCTGTCACATACTGAGAGGGAAGAATAAATGGTCAAGCAAAATGGGTTTGCTCCTGTAAGTGTAATTAAAGAAATTATCTCATCCAGTCCAAACTGACAGCTCACAAGTATAGTGGTTTTCTATTGTATGGAAACCCAGAGCTTAAGATGTTTTCTTGAACAAAGGGAACACTGAATTACACCAACCAGATGACTGTAATTCAGTAGGCTGTTGGATCCTGCTAAATCTAATTGAAGTTTGTGTGTTTGTCCCAGTCAGGCCAAGGTGGATCATACACCAATACATCTATGTAAAGCCATGTAAAAGGTTCAGGTAGTCGGGGAGATGGAAACCCTCCATCTTCTCAGGAAAAGTAATGCCACACAAGAGCCTACCAAAAGGGTCAGTCTGCAAAAGTCTAGATGACAAAAGGTTGAACACACATTTAACTTGAAGAAACCACTGCCTCATCCTCAGGTTAGTTGCTTCTAGCTTTAAGCCCCTGTTCACACTATGTATTTTCCTATATATTCACACAGATCACACCAAATAGAGGGGTGGGGAGAGTTTCTGTGAGGCCTGCAAACTTAATACACTGAAAATGTCATCTCAAAAGAAAACAGCATCCAGCCTAACTTCCAGTACTTAAAGGGGGCCTATAAGAAATCCGCAGAGAGACGTTTTAGAGGGGCATTTAGTAACAGGACAAGGGGGAATGGCTTTAAACTGAAAAAGGGGAGATTTAGGTTAGATATTAGGAAAAAATTCTTCATTATGAGGGTGGTGAGACACTGGAACAGGGAAAGCTGTGGCTGCCCCATCCCTGGCACCATTCAAGGCCAGGTTGGTCAGGGCTTTGAGCAAGCTGCTCTAGTGGAAGGTGTCCCTGCCCATGGCAGGAGGTTGGAACTGGATGAGCTCTAAGGTCCCTTCCAACCCAAACTGGTCTGTGATTCTATGATTTGTCATACCATACATGTGAGGCCTGCACTGTGGGTGAGGGCACACCTTCCCTCTGCATGGGGCACACACAGCCATCCCCGTCAGCCAAAGTACTAGTTTCTCTTGTGCGGTGATACAACTGAGGGAGGTTCTTTAAACTCTGGAAAACAGAACACCTTTGTATGCAAATATTACCAGTAAAAAACAAACAGAAAAAACAAAACCCACCACCAACTAAAAAGGTATGAACACAGAAGCTGCGGGACAGCGATACCAGTGTTATCTAGTCTTTGTCCACTTCAGAAACCCGGCCCTGCCGCTGGTACAAGCCGGATCTCTCCATCACCTGCTCGCATATTTAGACGCTTGGAACCGCGGAGGTGGGAGCGGCGACAGCGGAGCGGGGACTCCGGGAAAGCGGCGGCTCTGCTGCCCCCGTGCGGATACTGCGCCCGCGGGAGGTGGTTCTCAGCCAGCGGTGACCCACAGCCCCTTCACACCCCCTCTGCCGCTTTACCGTCACCGCAGGGGCAAGAATCTATATACAACAAGACGGTGTATATATTCGTTTAAAGATCCTTGTAAATGCAAAAGGAAAGGATTTAATTTTACAGGGTTGGCTGTCAATCAGTGATCCTTTTTATTACATTATAGGTTGAAGGTTGTTCCAAATGTTAGCAGTAAAATAATTTTAATTCAGTAATTGAATGAGGCATGTGAGTCTGACCTACACTGACTGACCATCTCTTCAAGTACTTCATGCCTTTTCCTTCAAGTGAAGTCCTGAATCATCTGCAGTATTTACATTAAACTCCCAAATAAAAAACACAACACATCCATCTTTCCACTGCTAATGTATCTCATTTTAAAATAATTGGTATTTATTCTAGTGTCAGCTAGCAAAGACCAAAAAATGGAACATAGAATTTTGCACTGCAGAGCAAAGAGCAGCACCAGAGTACGCTTTGTCTCAAGCACAAGGTTGAGGTGTAGACAAGGGTTAAAGCACCAGTCAATGATGTATCTAAAGAGATAAAACAGATGCCTGAACACTCCTGTTGATGTACACCAAGGAGTCTAGCTACTTGGGTAGGCACATTCTCAAAGCCAGGCTTTCCCATTCCCACCCCACTTCCCCTCCATAAATCTTCAATCCAGTGCCTTGGCCGTCCTTTCAGTCTGGATCAGCCACATGCATTGCAGGAAAAAAAATGAGATTTAGTTCTTCCGAAGAACATTGTTGCCATTTGACCCCAAGATCGTTTTAAGCCACAGCAAGAAATAAATCAGAGTCTTTGTCTGGTACATGTAGGTCTGCTCCCCGGTGTAGGTATACCTGCAGAACTCAAGGATGACAATGCTCGTTCTCACTTTCAGCTGGACTTCCTCTATTAAATCTGATTTAGGCACAGCTAACATTCCTGGATGTCTAAACCCCTAGACATTTGTCATTTTGCCACTCAGCAACTGGAAGTGATATGGCTAATCACAGAGTCATAGAATCATACAATGGTTTAGGCTGGAAGGGATCATCTAGATCTACACAGATAATTTAGTTCCAACCCCCCTGTCACAAGCAGGGACACCTTCCACTAGACCAGATTGCTCAAAGCCCCAACCAACCCAGCCTTGAACACTGCCAGAGACAAGGCAGCCACAGCTCCTCTGGGTAACCTGTGCCAGTGTCTCACCTCCTTCACAATCAAGAATTTCTTCCTTGTATCTCACCTAAATCTACCCTTTTTCAGTTTAAAGCGATTTCCCCTTGTACTAGCACTACATGCCCTTGTACAGCATCCCTCTCCAGCTTTTTTTAGACCCCCTTTAGGTACTGGAAGGCTATATGTGTCCCCAGAGCTTTCTCTTTCTCCAGGCTGAACAACCCCATCTCTTTCTGCCTGTCTTCACAGTAGAGGTGCTCCAGCCCTCTGATCATCTTTGTGGCCTCCTCTGGAATTCTTCCAACAGATCCATCATATTTGATAAGTGTTTCAAATGCCACAGGGTTCTGAGACACCTTTTTTTGGATGGCAGTTCTCCACAGATATATTTAAGAGGCTTAAGACCTAACCTTGATGCTAAGCTCATGGAATGTACCTTGGGATTCCCATACTTCCCAAAAATCTTACCTTTAACATTTTTACATTTGAAATCTTTCAGCAACATCAATAAATCTTTCAATAACATCAATAACAAATTACATTTGTAAGTGTACGTTATGCACAAGACCCAGGAAATGAAATGGCACTCTGAACAATTTTGATTTATTGGTGAAAATTATTAGTACTTTCTGTAGTTATCAAGCTATAATGCTGGGGAAAAAAATCCCTGGGGAATAGAGTAGAATTATTTTTTTACCTATTTCATTAATTCATCATTTAACTGGATTTTTCTGCATGGGCAGTGCATACATGTCCCTTTCCAGACACAAATGACCTTGCAGAAAAGGCTACATCCTCCCTACTGTAGGTAGCCTCTGCCTTTGATTTGCCACTTGATGTGTTTTTGTGAACTCTCTCCAGCATTTTCCATAATTTTGAGGGCTGAAAATAATACATGAGAGAGAACAGAGGTCAAGAAGTGTTATTATGAAAGTTATTAGTTAATAATTTTTTTTCCCAGTGGATAAATATACAAACAAAAGTTGCCTGTATGATATTTGAAGTTCAGCTGGTAGCTACTAAAAGTAACTAAATTATGGAAGAGTGCAAGTTCATTTGTTTTCCAGACTGCACAGGTTAGTCCTTATCTTAAGCTTAACTTTTCAGGTTTCCCAAACCCTTATAAGGCAGCTTTGGCTGTTCTCTATACCTTTTTTTCTAGCCAAAGAGATTCATAATGGGGTCTTTTTAGTTAGAAGTTTTGACCTCTATTTAGCAGGCAGCTGCTTAATGTCACTGTTTCTTTCATCCTTCAGAAATAAGTTATTTGTAAATTTAAGTCACCTTCACCCTGAAACAGCTTCCAAGATGATATAAATTATAATAAAATTATAATTTCTCCAAAGTTGATTACAAGTGGCCACTTAATATAGCTTCTACCCCTTATAAAAGCAAAAGGACTGCAATTCTCAAGAAATAATCCTAGTGCAAAATGCAAGCACATAAGCCAGTTTCATTAAAACACAAGTGAAGTCACCACTTGAGTATTCATGGCAATAGGATTTTTCCCAGGATAGCAGTTCATCCAGGGTGCTTAGGTACACAAAGATAGAAAAGACGTATTTCACTCTTCTGAGGGGATATTTAATGATTAATAGGAAAATAATGCATTGGTCTTACTTTTTAAAATAAACAATGGCTTTATGTCAGAAAGAATATAAACCAGACCAGCAAGGAGTTATCACTACTGAGTAACTTCTGAATTATCTTGCCAGTGCTTCCTATTTTTCAGTCTCATATTTAGATCTCAGAATTTAGATGGCACTTAAAGCAGGATACACTTCAGCAAGCATTAGCTGCCTAACAATTCATTCTGTATGTTTCCCTTTATAAACAATAAAAAGACACCTCCAGACAGCAGTTAATCTCACCTTAACACAGAAGGGGTGAATCATCCTTTAGAAGAGGCCATTTCTCTCTATTGACTAATGAAGGACCATATCCAATTAGCTAAGACTAGACAGTAATCCTTAGATATTAAAGTGACAACACATGAATCCTATACACGGTGAACTAAGAAAAATATACTTCTTTTTCTCATACTAATACATGGTGGGGATAGATGTTTTTCGTGATGTGTCCATTCTTTCATTGCCCTTTGAGTCAATTGAGAATTTGTAGAAAAACAAAAATTGAGAAATCAGTTACAACTTACAGCTACAAGCCAGTTCCAAGGGGTACCAAACACCTGCAATTCCACAAAATCTTATTGTGGATTCTTCTAATGTCTGAGTTATATTGGCTAACTGCAGAATGGAACGGAAGATTCAGTCAGTATTTCAGACCGCCTGCTACATGGTACAGAAAAGGCACTGCTTTACAGGTTTCTTTTCCAGGAACACAAAATAAGTTGTGGTGTTATCTGTCATACAACGATATTTTTACTCTTAAAACCATCTATATACAATAAATTCAAACAGCTATCTACACCCATATCTATGTATCTATACAGCTCTCTATAGGTATTATCATGTGCTTAAGTTTCACCAAGTTCCTGCCAAGTACTGAACTGATCATCAGAAAAGTTATCCAAGCTCATCCAAGGTCACACAGAATTGGCAACATAATTTAAACAATGAGTGCTCCAGGAGTGCTGAAGTCATATACAAATTAGCATCGTGAACAGGATACAAAAATATGCCACTACAAACGTCAACCAGTTAAACAGGTAAAAACTTTGTAGCCACTAGTAAATTACCCTAAAGAATTCAGGGAAATATTAAAACGTTTGAGTTGGTTTAACAGTTTGCATCCTTTTTGTGACAGTCTGGTACTTCCTTTCCTTAGCACAACACGGATTTTGGTAACATTAGAGACAGATCGGTTTTTTTCAAGTGTAATCCAGATTCTTCCATTTATCCAAGCTCCTATATATTTTATTTGTAACGTAAACCAGTTAATTAAAGTATACCTGCTGTTCAAGAAAGGACTTAAAAAAGAATTGTCAACACACTTTTTAAAATCTCAAGAATATTTTGTATCTAGAATGACTAATGCTAAATGTTTTCATTGTGCTTTTTGCCTCAACTCCAACACTACACAGATAATGCACTTGTTCCCGGGCACAAATACAAAGAATAAGACCTGCTCTGCATACAAATGTGTTCCCTTAGATGTTATTTGTATCACCCATTAAAAAATGCCTCTCATAACTCATGCAGTTTTCTCCAGGTGAGGTGACAGAAACATCCTTTCCCTCCTCACTGGGCAGGTGACTCTTCTCCCTCTTGGCAGAGGAAGACCTTTGGCTGAGGATACAAACCAATTGGTGAAGAAACCCATGGGGGCTGCTAGAAGGAGATTTATACCCATGCGTAGGCATAGACACCCCACAAGTCATCAAGAAAAGGCTTTCTTTATTCCTCATTTTCCTTCTTTCTTTAATATATTGCCTATTAAATGAATCTATTAAAAATGTAGCATAATACTTATTGAGACTTAAACTACTAAATGCTTTCAATTTTTCACATTTTAAAATCATGTTGAAGTATGTAATATGGTTTTATGAGTGCCAGATATTATTATTTTTAAAGGAAATGCCATTTAAATGTTGAATTACTGACATTAAGTAAAATAACCCTATTGCGTTAGGGGAGAACGGACTTGTAAAAAGCTGTCTGGTTCTCACAGTAAGGAGAGAATGTTTTAAACAGTTCACCATTTTTCCTAAGGTGCTCGTGAGGCCAACCTCCAATCCATTCATTAGCCAAGCAAACACTTGTTCACCACTACCACTGACAGCTCCACCACACACCAGGTTGGAAGTCACTTTCCCTTGTTCTACTACAAGAGGCAGTTCGATCCCCGTACAGAAGGTAAAAGAGGCTTTTTGTGTAACAGATTCCAGGATGGCTGGATCTTGAGTACCACAATTTAATGTGAATTACTACTTCTTGCTAATTCCTATATATACCCAGCAAGGGACAACACTGACAATTTATAAAAATTAGTACTTTTTACTGCTCTATTAAAAATATTTCTAATCACCAAATGCTCCTGCAGCCTTTTTTGCAATGCCAGAGCAGCAATATAGGAATTTTCCAATTTATAAAACTTTTCTATGTCTGAGATATTTCAGTCAAAATATTTATCAGTCAAAATATTTTATTTTTCCTTTTATAGATCCACTGACACTCGACTTTGAAAGTTAATTTACAGTATTAAAATATGCCTTTATGTAATTTTACATACCATGTATAAAAAAATATACCTTAAATAAGGTATTTCTTTAATGGTCATCCATGTATGTGTCATACATACACATTTGTGCAGGCAAAATCTGAAGTTGTTCTAATAAATCCCACATTGATATTGGTCCATGTTCTATTGGATTTCAGTGATACTTAGTTAATGAAATGAATACCAGTTTATCAAATTTCAGATAGCCAAGCAGTAAGAATATGCTGAAACAAGCATACTATACCAACAATATTGATTTCTACAACTTGTCCATTGTCTATATTAGGTCCTGCTATAAATCTTACTATTATCTCCTTCCAGTTAAGCACCAACTAGTTTTTATCGAACAGCAGCCTATTTTTAGCACACAATGTGCAAACCTCACAAACCCTAACTTCTACACTCTGTTCAGATTGCATATGTCCTCAGCAGCTAGTGCTTAGAGCCTACATTATGAATCATCCTTTTAAAACTTTTGTCTCTTGAATTGTATTAGTTGACATGCTTTGAGCATAGTTAATATATTTAATTTTACCTCTTGCCTTCAAACCCAAAGAGCTTATTTAGCAACCACACAGCAGAAAATTTGGATTCATTCTAATGTTCAAATCAAATATAGCCATTGATAACAGTTTTGACATATCTGCCAACCATGGCTAAAACCTCTTGCCATCATACCTTTTAAATTAGTTTTGGTGCTTAAAATTCTTAAAGGAAAAACATTTTTTAAAGAGATACGCAAAGGTTAACTAATCTGTAATAATTTGGAAAAAGACTTTTTTCTGTAGATAAAAGCATTGAATTAAGTACATGGAAAGTAATTTTCTCTTACTGAAAATGAGTAATTATTGCTTAAATTAATATCTGATAAAATCAGATGATAGACAAGGACTATTTTTCAAACATTCTTTTTTTAAGTCCTAGGTCATTAGAATTGAATATTCCAGTGTATGTTGAACAAATGCTTAATCAATAAAAGTACAATTTATGAACTATGTTTGTTAATTTTAAACATTGTTTTAATATTTCTAAATAGCATATTTAGCTGATTATTTAAGTTTTTGTAGTTTATTTAGAAGTCATTCTTCAGAAAATCTAAAAAAACCCAAACAAAAAAAAAAAACCCAACAAGAATTCTTCTCAATATTTAAAAATCCTAAATTGGAGTAGTGGGAAAACACTGTCTTTTCTATTGTCATTAAATTGGGAATACTTCTGGGACACATTCGTTGATTCCACCAAACTCTTCTATATCATCATTCGCCTATATTTGGATCTATGAACTTTCTGACTTGTCCAAGGATGACTCGTCCTAGATTTAGTACATAAAAATAAGAAGGTAAAAGACAACTGAGCATGCCATGTTACACATTTAAAAAATAACACTGTTCTCCAAGAGTCTATACCCTTGTTCTCTTATTTGAAAGACCCTTTTGGTAATATTAATCTTAATACTAATATTAAATAAATACTAAGTAATATAGTAAAATTAAAAATAAACATTAAAAATTTTAAAATAAAATTAAAATTAAAATTAATAACAAATTAAATATAAAAAATAAAAATTAAAGATACATAAAAAATTAAAAATAAATTAAACTTAGTTTAAATACTAAGTAATATAGTATTACCTTTGGTAATACTAAAAAAGTATTAAAAATGTACCTGTCTGATTAAATCAACTACATAAAAAACTAACAAATTTTTAAATGCTTTTTCCTTATCTCAACAAAAGTGTGTTATTTCAGTAATGTTTAGTAATTGCAATTTCATCTAGGTGAAAAGAGAATATAAACTGTTTATGTTCAGCCTACATGAATGAGGCAAACCATGCACAAAGTGCATTAGGAGGAACACAACTCAAAAACTATACTGCAGTTATGGGTTTACATCCAGGACAGAAATGGGTATCTTAATTAAGTGTTATTTCCCCACCTCTCTTTCAAATTTATTCCATATTTCTCTCTCTTGGAAAAAAAAAAGCATATTCTTAGCTGCTTCTGTCCATCATTCATCCCAGGCTCCCTTGGGTTCCCCATTTGCAGGTCAAAGCAGGTGATCCTGCCCCTCTACTCTGCTCTCGTGAGACCTCACTTGGAGTATTGTGTGCAGTTCTGGTGTCCTCA
>JANHGB010051253.1:0-16073 GCA_026283785.1 Coracopsis vasa
GGGGGGGGGGGGCAATATTGGGGGTGGGAGATGGTGGGAGATGCAAAACATGGCAGGAGGTAGGGGGGAGATGCAGCAAAATGCTGTCCATGAAGGACCTCATTAACCAAGTGTTAATATCGATAGTTACTACTGCTAAAATGAAGCTAACTGCAGATCCCCTCATTCCTGTCTGTTAATTAATGCATTAGAATATTAGTGGATTAATAATGCATTAGAATAATGAAATGAAATGCATCACCGAAGCATCACCGAATCGATGCATTAACTGATGCATTAATTGCTGCATCACTAAATCGATGGGTTCATAATGCATTACAACAGTGGGTGCATTAATTAAATAACGCATTCATTAAGGCCTTAATTAATGAATGTATGCTGATAGTAGCTTGCATCACCTGTAGACAGCTCGCTTGTCGGCCTCCAGCTGCGCTTGGGGGTCGCCGGCCGCGGTGGGTACTGGTGCGTTGGGGGCTGCTGCTGGCGTGGCGAGATGCACGGGCTGAGCCTTGGTGGGCTGCTGGGCTGTGGCTGTCATCTGGGAGGGGAGAAAGAAAAGGAGAGGATAAAAAGGGAGAAAATCAAGTAAACCCGGGGTTTGTTGTGCTTTGCCACTGCGTTTTGCAGCCTTCTGCGGCGAGTTTGTGAAGTTTAGGGAGAGGTAGCGCTGCAATGGGGCTGTGAGCAGGATGTGTTTGCATTCCATCTAATACTGCTTGAGGTTTCCCCACTTTTCCCCCAATTTTTTACTTTGGGAAAACACAGGAAAAAAAACCCCATACCAAACCCAACATCCTTATTGCAGCAGCAAAGCAGAGGCAGGGGGTAATTTATTAAGGGATGCTTTGCACAAGTCCCAGATTAAATCAGCTGCAAGGCTGCTGCTTGCCAAGGTTTTTTTCAAAGCAGGTATTATTGTCTAGACACAAAATTACGTGAGCCTCTTCCAACTCGGAATGAGTCATTTTTGCACTGTGAGAAGCCAGCCAAAACCAAAATTCAACTTTTTTTTTCCTCCCTGTGCCCAAATCTTGGTCTTTACCCCAGTGCTGCCCCAGATCACTGATGCAATGGGAACTGCAGTCTGTCTGGGCTGGAAATCTCCAGCCAAGATTACATCTGCTCTGTGATAAATCATTTTTCTAACTAACATTTTGGTTTTTTTGAGAAATTGCAAGTGTTTTAGTTAAATATCTGCATTTAAGATGTGAGCAGCATGCACGCTAGTAGGGCATGTGCAAATCACTGCGCTTCCTTCCAGTATCCCCTTAAAACTCCTACCTGCATGTGTACAGGTTTGCACCCATTTAGAGACAATTTCCACTTAAAATTAACAATTGCATTTAAAAAGGCTGAATTATTTGCTGCTGGGCTGCAGATGGGTCTGATGAACACTGTGTGATGCATCGCTTCATACTGCAAAGACTTGGTTAATAAAAAAAATCAGGGAGAAATTTAATCCATTTGGGTTCGCACCCCCCCCCACATCGAGTGGGTTTAGCCTAAATCTCAGTGAAAAATTAATGGAAAATGGGTGTTTCACCTGCTTTTGGTGTCAAAATGCTGCAAAGAATTTAGCATTTGCCTGTTTTCACTGGTAAATCTGAGCTGGGCAGCAAAAGGAAGCCTCTGCTTCTTGCCGAATATTGCATATATAATGTATATCTTTCTTTGGCTAATAGATCATAGAATCATAGAATAGCTAGGGTTGGAAAGGACCTTAAGATCATCTAGTTCCAATCCCCTGATATTCATTTTTGTGCTTAGTTATATATAAATAAAAGATATGATTTATTTATTTGGCTGGTATACTTCTAGACTAACTTCTGTGAATATTTAAATGCAAATAAAATGGTAGGTTATATTTATATACACATATATTTACATATATGTACATATTACATATATACATTATTGTCTATATGTACATACTACATACCTGTACATGTATATTGCATATTATATATATGATAAATATTATACACATCTATATAAATGTGTGTATATTTGTGTATGCCCAGAGTCTTCTCCTGCCAAATCCACCCTGCTACTCAGGTTCTTGCCATGATAAAGCAGACTTCTCCCTCCCTTACAAGCTGTGTAAACCCAAGCTGGGCCAGCACCTCGACACCTTTTGCTTTCAAAATGTTTGACTTTAATATCTCCTGCCTGACCTTTCACTGCCGATAACGGCGCTTTTGGGGTTTAATCTCCTTTATTGTTCATAACTGCGAAGTTCGCCTCCTGCACCTGCAAATTCACCCTGCACTATTCAATTCCTAACTCTCCCAACCCAGAAACAGGTTTGGTTTCCATCCCTGTTCCCTTTCCCAGTGAAAATTTGTGGTTCATTTCCCATTCCTACTCCAGCACTTTGGATTTCTCTTTTTCCACCCAAACGGATTTGAGATGCTCCAGCCATGCCACTGAATGTTCCCCCATCCTCTTTCTCTTTTTTCCCCTTTTTTTCTCCCTATTTTTTTCCTTAAAAACAACTTTTCCTAGGGGAGAAAAGGCTTTTCCCCACTCTGTTTTTCCTTTTTTATTCTTTTTCCCCTTGACACACTCAGGATGCCAATGCTCTTTTTGCATCTTGCCCCCAAATCCTGCCAAGTTGGCCGATTCCAGCCAAGTCTGCAACTAATTGGGCTATTACCCAAAAAAAAAAGCCTCCTCTGCGGCTGTTTCAAAGCCATTACCTCACCTTGGGCTAAAGAAAATAATAAAAAATAAATAAAATAATCCCAAGTCAGTGGAAAATTAGGTGAGAAGATACTTGGATGTGAGTATTTGCAGCCAGATAGGGATGCTGGGCAGGGAGGGAGGCAAAAATGCAGCCAAAAATGGCTTTACAGGGAGCAGGTGGGGAAGGGAAAGCAGGAAAAAGGCAGCAGGCTTCTGGCTCGGGAGCGTGTATGTTTTGGCAGTGGGAAAATAGGGAAATATAGGGGAAAAGGGGCTGGATTTGGGTAGGAAAGTTGCAGGCGTCGAAAAAACCCACAGATGGGGGTATGATGGTGATGATGAGAATGAAGATGATGATGATTATTTGAACCCATCACCCCTTGTCCTATCACTACAGTCCCGGATGAAGGTCCCTTTCCAGCATCCTTGTAGCCCCTTTCAGACCCTGTAAGATGCTCTGAGGTCTCCATGCAGCTTCTCTTCTCCAGGCTGAACAGCCCCAACTTTCTCAGCCTGTCGGTTTTAAAGCCTCATCTATATTATATTCCTGATTTTACCCTTCTTCAGGAAGAAAATCCTTTACTGGTGTTAGCAGCTCCTCACCAGGTGATGTGGGGGCTTCCTGCAGGTTTAAATGTGATAATCCCTCTTGCTTCAGGATTTCTGTTGAAGACTATGGACTCTCTAAGTCTAGAGAGCAATGACAGTCAAGGTCTTCAGGGCAAGAAAACCTCCTCAGTCAGCAGTATTTAACCTATTCCTTAGCATTTCAGAGTGAAAACTTCATCACACATGATAAAAACAGTGGTTCTGACCCAAAAACATTCTGAGGACACCAGGAGTTGGAGGGGGGGAGGGTTTGACGGATCCTACAGAAAAATCAATATCTCCAGCCCAGTTTTCATCTGTGGCTTTTCTAGAAACAATATTTTTTATAATTAGAAAGGAAATTCTATTTTTATATCATTTTTATAACCATTTTTATCCCGGGAAAGCAAACTGGGGGGAGCGCAACGCTGGTTTTATCACTTTCTGTGTTGAAACTGCTGAAAAATCAACATTTCCAACCCATTTTTATAAGTACATTTATAGAATAAGTAAAAAAGTAAATGTTTTTTTCTTTCCTTTTTTTTTTTTTTTTTTATTTTCTACTTTTGACCCTGATGTAACCACCTAAAACACCCTTTTTTTTGGGAGGGCAGATCAGCTTTCATCACCTTCCATGCTGAAAATACCTATTTTTAAACCAACCTCTTTTTGCTAACTCTGACAATGAAATAGCACAAGACTTTTAGTTTTTCCTGTTCATTTATCATGGAAAATATGTGGATTTTATGCAGATTCTTTAATTTTCAACTGGTGGAGTTATGCAATGAGTGCAATCATGCTCAGTATAAATGATGCTTTGTGTTACCCCCCCGTTACCAGAACCAGGTGCTTATTAAAGCATTATTTTCCTTCCAAGAGGCAGCTTTTCCCTTAATTTCTGCTTCATTTTTGCACATTTCTGATGGAGAGGGACATTACTTGCACAGCCTCTGTAGTAAAATACTAATGCAAAGCTCTCCCAAACCCCTTTTTTAAGCACTTTTCTTCCTAAAACTCTCCCCTTGATAACGAGAAGTTGATTGTAGCTCTAATATTGGGGTTTTTTATTTATCACTGACCCTCCCCATCTTTTCCCCATCATTGGGGAGAGGAAATCTGTGGAATTTGCTTTTCCAAACCCTAGAAATCCCAAATTTTCACGCAAAAGGCTCACAGCAGTGACAGCATTGAGTCAAAACCAGCAACAGCTTTTCCTTCCAACCCACTTAAACTGAAAGAAAAACATTTGAGCAACCCCCAAGACAGGGGGGAAAAAGGAAGGATTTAGTTCATGATGCTCCTGAGAGTCCCCAAAATTCAATGTATTAGAAAAGGGGGCAGATAAGGGATGGGGATGAGGAAAGTAGAGGGGATGTCTCCATAGGATGCTGCGGAAAATCTCAGCTATTTTAGTCCTTTAAATTGCCCATTAGTACTAAACTGGCGTCGTGGCTCCCCGCTGCGTGTTTCAACACGGAGAAGAGAAAAACACTGGGGAAAAAAAAGCCCTTCTCAGAGCAGAGCAGAGCAGTGAAGCGAGCAAATGATGACACCAAAGTTGGAGGAGCCATAAAAACCCCACCGAGGTGTCGTTTGTGAGAAGTGACCTTTTCCCACCAAAGGAGACGAGCGGAAAGGAGACCCGGGGGGATGTAAAAGTCAATTTATTTATTTTAGCTTGCAGAGAACAGGCTTGATTTTGATGGTTTATTTCTTAAGAGGGGAGATTTTGGAGCTTTTGCAGCTGAGATACGTAGAAAATGGGGGGGAAACTCAACGTTTCCCACAGGAAACACCCAAAAAGCTGCTTTGAATGTGGTGCCAATTCAGCGCTCAATCCCGGTTTTCCAAGAAGACCCCAAGACCCCAACATACACCAGAAATGGGCAAAAAAACCCATATAGTTTGACCAAACCCCCTTCAATCTTAGAGACTGTGTTGGAGGGCTTTTAATTTTTGCCACTCTGAAAAGGACATTTTGGGGTTAAATACTTTGTCATGGCCATTATTTAGGAAGGCAGGGTAATGAAAGCAGGAGTTGGGGGTCACTAGGGGTCTGCAGGAGACCATGGGTGCTCAGGGACACTCACCTGTGGGGTGTCTTGGTAGGGAGGAGGGGGCACTGTCTGGGTGGCCATCATCGTCAGAGCCGGTGCCGGGGAGACATGGTGCATCCTGGGTGGGAGTCACATCGAGAACCTGCAGGCAGGAGAAATGCTGCTGGATTAAGGGGAATTCCCCCCTAAAAAGGAAAACTCAAAAGGATAGAAAGGAGAAGTGATGCTCCTCACACAAGCTCCACCACCCACTCCCTAGAAGAAACCCTTCTTCTAGGCTCTTCTATGACTGTTATCATAATTTGATGATTATTAGAGATTTGTGGTTCTGGATAAGGAATGCATCGAGGGTGAAGCAAAGAGCGTCACTGGCAAGGAGATCTTAGCTGGAGAGCAGCCAGGCAAGGGCACAGCTCTTGGAGATGATGGCTGCATGGATGTATGATGGATGCGATAGTGATGGAGATGATCAGTGAACATCATCTTATATTTTCCCCCTTGTGAACCCTGGTGCACCCAGGGCATTTTCTTTATACCTCTTATGCCTATAACAGCAGTGCCTGAATGGGGATTTCCATCCCTTTTCCAGTTATTCCTCCTTTCTGGAAGTAGGAAGACAAGTCATAAATGCAAAATTTTCCATTTTCTGAAATTACACATAAAAAACCTCACCCAGATTCCATATCTCCTTGCCTTTATCCACCATTGAGTCACATCTTCAAGCACTGAATGCTCAATCCAGAAGTGACAGCGAATATGAGCTGACCAACCTAGTTGACTCCTATGTTGCACTGACCAACCCCATGGTGACTGACTGCACAAGATATTGCATTGATAGGATAAAAATAATGATTTTTATCATTTCCCCAACAGCAAAATAGCAGGAAGCAAAATTATCTGCTCCTGAGTGAACTTGTGGAGTAAAATCTTTGGTGTCCAATGTCAAAACTTGGCTCACAGCTACAGGCACGTCCTCGAGGGGGAACACCAAGGGGAAAACCTCCCCATCAGAAACAGCTGCAGCTGGAGAAAAGCAGAATTTAGCACTGCAGCGGTCTAGACATCTCAGTGGGAAGCTAAGAAAAATAAGGCATTGCTATTCTGGGGAACAAAAAGTCCTGCTTGTTATCTATTGTTCAGGCCAGGACTGAGCCTACCTTTAGCACACGGCAATTTATTGTGGGGTGTGAGCTTTTTGGTCAAATATATTCCCAGAAGGTGGCAGTCCAGAGCCCAATTTAATTGCCAAATATCATCTGAGCTGCTATAATCAAGGCTTTATGGGCGTTGATTTGTTTGGAGAACAGGACTTATAGCAAAATGTAAAGGAAAAGAGGGATAAAATGAGAGACAGCTGTTGCCAACAGCAGTATATTTATTTGGGGGGAAACAAATGCACTCGGGTGCCATAAATATACTGGGAAGCTCCTGGTACCCACAGGAAAAGCTGGCCGGGTATTCCACATGGGAGCCCCCAGCCATGAATCTCCGGATAACGGTGCAAAGCTGTCAGCCCCGTGGATTTATCACCAGCCAAACGCAGGGAAGGGTCTAAAGCTGCTATTTTATGCATTAATCCTTTCTTATTTTTTATATATTTTATGCATTAATGCTCTCTTTTTTCCACTCTCACCCCCTACCCCCTTAAATCAATTTAGCTGCATGAGCACTTGACCATAGGCATCCAGATGACGAAAGGAGAAGAGCATCACGAAACCCCTGCCAATCCTTTGCAGATCAGCTTGAGGCAGTGATCAACTCTTGAGCAAAGAGTGAAATTTGGGGGACTAGGGGTCACCAAGGACAGGAATTGCATACAGTTCCCAGGGTGTTTGCACAGAGGAAAGAAATGGTGAGCAATAAAGCCCATAAAGGCTCTTTCCTTTCCGGAAGCAGTTTCGGCAGCGACTTGACATCAAAGTATCCTAAATTTCCTTATGAAATGAAATTATTTCACCTATCACTGAAATATTGCCATTAAGTTGGAAATATATTTCCTGAAGAATATGTGTCTACCTGAAAGAGACTCAGATTTATAGGCTGTGCTTCTTTTTCCCAGCAATATATTACATGATCTTTCAAATAAAAATAATTAAAGACTAAGTTGAGAGTTGGGGTTTTTTTATAGCGTGGTCACTGATGCCTTAAAACATTTCAAAAACCCAAGTCCACAACACCCCATGTGAATGTGACCTCCTTAATTCATAAAACAGCTGAAAAACTGTACTACAAGTAGGGCTCAATGCAGAAAACCCCACATTGTTGGACTCCACGTTAGCATTTTTAGTAGACATTAATATTAGCTTTGCAAGGTGCAACTCCTGTTTCCAAATCAATATGTGGATCATTTTTTCTAGCTCATTCAGCAGCTTCTTGCCTGCAGCAAAACATGCAATTGATAACAGAGGATTCAACAGGAGAAATCAGAAAAACAGCTTTTCAGGCATTTCCTCTTCTCTACCCAAAGTTTCAAAGTTATTAGAGATACTTGAGGATGTCTTCCACCCATGGGAAAGCTTCTGTCTCTGTTAAGGGAATTCCGCCTTTTCTAAAGGGTGTTTTGAAGAGAGAATGCTCTGGGATTTGCACTGACACCGTGTTAGCCATGCTCCCTTCACAGTGGGCTCTTCACAGAGGGCTTTTGCATGCTGGCATTTATGATATATACATTCATTTAAGTTGAAATGAAGAAATATAGCTGAGGGGGAAAGGATGGGCACCTCAGGAGGACTATACATCTTGGTCTGAACTGCCAGCGAGGACAGGCTCGCCCTTGGCAGGTGATGCTGAGTCTTCACTAGCCATAAAGTGAGAATCAAGAGCAACCCTCTTGCTCTTGAATGTCTCATTTCCATCCACCAACCTTCAAACTTTTGCTTATTTTCACTTAAATTCACCTGTGAGGCTGAAAGATGAACCCCAGGTTCTCATAAGCTATAACCCTGCTATGCCACCACCTCATGAAAAATAAAACAAATGCTGTCAAATGGTTGAAAATGGGGAAGAATCCTAGATTTCAAGGTATCACCCATTCTTGGCCATGCCTCATGGTCAAGGTTGCCTCCAAACAGGCTCACCTGAGGATTCCAGGAGTCTCTGTGCAAGAAATACCACTGTACCACCTAATATTATCAATCATTTTTAGGAATATTTCGTACCCAAATTTCCTCTATCCAAACCCAGGAGGTCTTTTGCATTGGGAGCATCCTTTGCTCTCACCCAAGATGTTGGTTCCCTAAATGCTGATCCATGAACCCTTCCCAGCACCCAGCTATCAAGTTATTTCCCAATAAAAAAAGGACGAAAAGAGTCTGTGCTTCTGCTACAACCACAGGCTATAGCAGATGGAGACTGGAGATTTCTGCAGGATAAACCCTAGGCCAGAGCAACCCTCTTTCCTACTTTTTCTCCTAAAAAAGCCCTTGGTCAACGCATGAACATCTCCCTTGGGTGCAGGGTGAAAATAGCATTTATTTCTTTAATATTTGCATTTATTCATTTAATATTTTAAATTCCTCCTCCCAGCTTTAGCTCCAGAGAAAGGGGGGACGTGCTACTGCGAATGCCTTATGAGAACAACAATTACCGCTAAATATTTCTCTTCTCTCCGAAGATCCCCATCCCTAAAAGGCTCCAGGGATATCTCTGCAACATAAACAGGAGAATAAAACCTGCAAGATCCAGTCAGAGCTTTAGTAGACAAGGTTAATGTACCTTGAACAGCAGCATTAAACAACTTTGTTCTTTAAGTGGAGAGCTGAAATACCTACTACATACAGTGTTATTTTTATAGAGGAAGACCATTAAAGCACCTTCCAAAACAAACTGGTGCAGTGAAACATCAAAGAAGCTTCTTCAAAGTAACCTGAAAACACTGGCATTTTGTGCAATCCAGCCCCTGGCCCAACGAAGCTTCCCAGAAGAGCAAATTGTGAATCTTTTCAGAGGGCAAAGCAAGAAGCTTTGAAGTGAAACGTAGCTGAGGAACCCAAAAAATGTGCAAACTTCCTCTTGTCCAGGAAAAGTTTCTGATTGCCTGGAGAGGGATTGCAAAAAATTAATTTTCCAACAGTTATTCACTGCGAGCAATGAACTGTGAATAATTTATCATCAAAATCTTGTCTGACGCTTTCAAACCTTGCCTTGTGCTTTCCATTTTCCAACCCAACCTCCTAATCCCATGAGAGAAGAACCACCGAGCACCCACATCATTAAACACCAAATCTCAGTTCCTCTCAAGTCCTGCAATGGGAAGGTCTCATCCCCAAGGTCCCATCCAGGTTCAGAGGAGCTTCTTGAAGGACAAAGAGAATGATAGTAAATAAACACGATGAGTTTTGGAGAGATGGGCTGGCAGAAGAAGCTTAAGTATGGGTCTAAGATGAATGAAGTGCTGTGAAAATGGGAGACTCGTGGGGTTTACACATCTGTTGTTCCACTAGCAAAGGTGATGTCAGAGCTGTTGCTTTGAGGATGGGCAGTCAAGAAGGATCACACTCAAAACCAGTCTTGCTCAGTGTAAATCAGACCAACACCAGTGCAAAACCCACCTGCAACCTCAAAGTAGGCATTGAAATTGATGATTCCAGCAAAGATCTCATCACAAACTTCACAATGACTTTTTGCAGCTGTTACTGCAGCCCATAAACACCCCATGGGCAACACTGCAATTTGTAATAATGCCTTTTTGGGGTGTTTATTTTGCAAATTAAAGCTCACAGGCTTCATCATGCCAATCTTCAGCACTACAAAAGTCATTGCACTGGGTAAATACAAATAGAAACCTGGTTTTGGATGGGCTTGAAGGGGTTGGTCTAAATGGAAACCTGGATTTTGGTGGGCTCACAGAAATTGGGCTAACCCAACTGCAGAAACACAGGCGAGATGCGCATGGAAGCATGCAAAGTTTTCCCCACCCATGGGAAAGCCCGGAAGACAGAGCAATGCTGCAGCACACCTAATAAAACCCTCTCCTCCCTTAAATCTGCCTCGTTTCTTGCTATATCCTGCTATCACACTTGCAAATTTTCCCTTTGGGAGAGGGAAAGAATTCCCTTTGGAGCCGGCTGTTTTCCTCTTTCCCATATGGCAGATAAATCAGCGCTCTCGACTTGCTGAGTTTTCGCTTCACATCCCTCTCTTGCAGCTCTCTGGCTCCTCCTGGTCTTACCTCACGCCTGAATTTCCTTTGAAAATGCAAAATTCCCAAGGAGAAATGACTCTACAAACCAGAAGACAAAAATAAGGTTTTCCTTGAGGCCTGCCAGGCTTCCTGGTATTGGCAGAGAGTTGTTCCCATCCAAGCCCTGAGCCAAGAAGCCAAAGATTGTGATGTGAGCCACTAGATTAACTGCCTCAATTTAAACATCTTTCATTTGCCCATTTGAAAGCAATTTTTTTGCTGTACTTCCAGCTTCCATGACAAAAGAGAGGTTTGAGATGTGATACAGTGATTTATACAAGATCCATGGAGCTGGGGAGTTACAGAGAGTTCTGAGCTCCTTTAATTACACTTAATTACACTGTCTTCTCCATTTACTCTGACTGGTAGACCCTAAGATATGTTCAGCCTGGTCTTAACTCAACACAATGAGGCAATTGGAGACAAAAAAGGACTGGGAAGTGTTTATGGGGTGAGGCAGATGTGCCAAATGTTTTTGCAACCTCGCAGTGACAAAAGGTACAGCCTGGCCTCAAAGATGCATCTTTGTGGAGATAAAGACTTCAGGAGGAGGAAAGCTGAAATAGTTTTGTGCCTGGAAAATGGGAGGATCCATTTACAATGTGGAAAATGCCAAGAGGAACCAGGTTATTTCTTAGAAGATATCTTCAGGATAGATAATTTCTAATATTAACCACTCAGAGCAATGCCAACCTTCTGCTCCAGAAGGTAATTAGGTGGATATCCATCATCACATCTTTCTGTGCATTTAGTGGGAGGTGTCTGGACTTTGTTTGTCCAATTTGCTGAATGGGTTGGGTTTGAGCTTCTTCCTGGACATGATTCCCAAGCCAGGCTGTGCTTGTGTCCTCCAAAGACACGTGCTCATTTTCTCCACAAGCTCCAGTTTCCTCCAAGGGGAATAACTCAACATGACCAAAGAGCACTAAGCCCTTCCACGTATGCACCAGGCAGCTCACATCAAAATACTGATTGAAAAGAGGGCATCAAGGCAGGCAGGATCTCCCCAAGAACAGGTCCTTGTGGTGGCTCCAAAGCCACACAAAGACAAGGAGTCTTTTCAAAGTGAACTCAGCCTCTACCTTTAGTAGAAAGAGGCAAAACCAGCCTAATGAGAAATTAAGCTGCTTCATCACATCCTTAATCCTCAGGTTTTTGGCCAAGGGAACGCCACAGGCAAGAGCCAGGGCTTGAAAGGGCAGCCTGGGGGAAATAATTCTGCAATAGTCTTGCTATTGAGGCTCTTCTGCATTGTAGACCAAAAGGAGCTCTTGGGTTTTCCCCTGAGATGCACCCACTCTAAGTATTCCCAGTTTAGGAAGAAGTCAGGCACTCATTTAGGATATTGAAGGTGGATTTCTCTTTACTCCCTTAGGAGGGAAGTTGCAGCCAATGGGGTTTAATTTTCTTTGTCACCTGCTGGGTTCCTACACTTCTGGCACAGATTAAGACATTTGTCACTCTGTCAGGCCCTAATTTTAGCCATTGGGGTTGACTAAAGGACTATGAGACCCTTGGTTTCGTGTAGATCTTATTTTAAGCTCTGTGTTTCAGTTATTTTTAGCTGGTGACCATTTCTCCACATCCTACCGATGTGCCAAAAGTTTGCAGTGATAACAGCCCATATTTCAGAGTATTTGTAGAAAAATATATCTGTGTTTTCCTCCAGGCTGGCTACAGCTTGTAGGGCTCTTCACAACATGTTATCAACACTTGAGCTTCAAATCAAGACTCCCTACATAGCAAAAAAAAGTATGAATCTTCCCCTAAATGCTTAGTGCATCTAGGGAGGGCACAATATAATTTGGGTGTACCAGAAAAGAGCATAAATTCCCCCAAATAAAGCCCCACAGAGGTCAGGACTCACCACATCCTGCTCCATTAATATATTAAATTACTTTTAGTCAGGCATTAAAAGAGGCTTCCAGAGAAGAGGTGGAATCACCATCTCTGGAAGTGTTCAATACACATGCAGATGAGGCCCTCAGTGCCATGGTTTAGCGGTGGCCTTGGCAGTCAAGAGGTAAAGGTGTGGACTTTAAGATCTTAAAGCTCTTTTCCAACCTGGTTGATCCTGTGATTCTACTATTCTATACATAAAATTGACAACCAAATACAAAACAAAGCAGCCTTACCGTTTGGGGGGTGCTCAGGGAGCTGCAAGTGTGTTCCTGCCACCCAAAAAGTGAGATCTTCTGGGTAGGGATCACAACCTGTAAAAGCAAAGGATGGAATATGTAAGTATTGAGAGAAATGGTGAAATGAGAAGGTGAAATACTAACAAAGGATGCAGCTTTCTGCATTAGGGATGGACTTCTGGTGGTGGCAGCAAAACCATGGTGGGCAATGAACCTTTTTTTGCAGGATAGTAAGGAAAACAGGGGGAATCAAGGAAAACATAGGTGGGAATAGCCCCTTGAAGGTGAAAGCAGGGCTGATGGCTGAGCTAGATCAGACCCCAGGGTTTTGTCTGGGCAGGTTTGAACATCTCCAAGGAAGGATAACTAATACATTAGATTTTTAGAGGTCGAACCGAGATGGGTCCAGAAAACAGAGGTGTGCTTGTGGCCGGTCTATCCACAAAGGGTGAAGGGCGATGTGGTCCCGTCCTGTCCTTTTCTGTTCCTGGGGGGTGGTGAATCCCCAGCACAGGATCTCACTGAGGGTTAGTGGTACAATCTGGGTCTGAAAAGGAGAGAAAAGGGAAAAAGCAATGAAATAACATTGCTGTTGGCTGTACCCTGAGTTCACATTAGCCGTTGCCATCCCCCTTGTTAGTTACAGTCTTCATTTGAGTGTAAATGTGCTTTTACACTAGAGCTCAGATGGTGCAAATTAGGGAAGAGCCAGTAAGTCAAAACCAAGGGAGCTCCCAGCTGTTATTTAGTAAGGAAAAGTCCACACAGGTGTTAAAGATGATTGTGCTTCTACCAAGGATCTGGCCTTCACAGAGGCTGAGGTTGGGATTTAAGCAGATCCAGTGTCAAAATGAAGATGGGTTGAGCAAGGATCAGCACAGCTGTGGGGGTGTTTTGTGTTTGACTTCAAAAAAATGAATGAAAGATAGAAAATTCCCCAGATCTCTGCATACACATCAAATCTGGTGAGCCCCACTGATCTCCAATATCCATCTGATAAACTTCCCTCCATATACATCATCTACAGATATTACCTCTATGTTACGTGATAAACATCACCTGAGATCTCTGATATATGTCTATCTACTTTGGTATACATCACCTGGTAGAGAACTCCTCAGATCTCTAAGATATGTCTGATGTATGTCCCTTGATACACACAATCTCTGTGGTGCCCTCAGATCTTCAGTATACATCTGATATATCTGCCTTGATACAAATCACCTCTAGACAGCTCCTCATCAATATACATCTGACGTATACATCCCTGATATATGTCACCTGTCTGGAGCATCTCAAATCTCCATTATATATCTGATACATCTAGCATGAATACATCACCTCTGAGAGCTCCTCAGATCTTCAATATACATCCAATATATCTACCTTGATATATGTAACCTTGTACAGAGCTCCTCAGATTGATTATATATGTCTGGTATATATAAATATATATGATCTGCTGAGCTGCTCGGATTCAAATGTACATCTGATATATGCACCTCCAGATATACATCACCTCCAGAGAGCTCCCCAGATCTTCAATATACATGTGATATATCTACCATGACACACACCAGCTCCAGAGAGCTTCTCAGATCTCCAAGGTATACCTGAAGGATATAAGTCACCTGCTATAAGTCACCTGTTATAAGTCACCTGCAAAGAGCTACACCTCTGGGTGTATGGGAGGTCCATGAGAACCATTTTCCCTGGTTTTAATTCCACCCCAAACCACTTGCAATAACACCAGCATTTTTTGGTGCCCTCCCAGCCTGTGTCCATCATCGCAACCAGGAGTATGGGTCCAAAAGACAAGAGGTATATGAGGAAGCTTGTAAAGGAAGAGCCATTACTGGAAACCTGGACATCCCTGAGGCCATTGCCCAAGGAGAGACATGAAAGCAAGTGGGTGATTTCAAGGCAAAATAGTGCAGAAATCCCCAAACATGGAAAACTTGGTGAAAGGGGCAAAAGATCAAGGTACCTCTTGACTTCCCTGGCAAGCATAGGTCCTGCCAAGAGGTTTAGAGACCTAATCTGGGTTACACTAAATGCTCAGGAGGGGCTCGAGTCCAGAACTCTTCCACTGCAACAGCAGCTGAAATATGAAGCCTATTTATGATCAGGAATAAAAACCACTCATGGGCTCATGTCTTAGAGGATCTTGCAGAGGGTGACACCAAACACACATTGAGGACCTGGGATTTGATTTGCACTGGATTTGTCCTGACAATGTGATGAAAAACCTCATGATTTGCAGCAATCCTTTGTAAGGACTTTACCATCCTGTGGGAAAGACTATAGTCATCTGGGCTCACCTTGTGAGCAAAGCATCAGTACTGGAGGAAAAGGAACAGATAAATCTGCCAGTGCCAGAAGAACTCTGGTAGACTGATTTTCCCCCTTGGAGGTCGTCAGGGCTGAGGTTTTAGATGCTGCACGCATGTAGGACAAAAGTACAGGCTTGTGCAGCTTTTGCACCAAAGATGCCATTTTTGTCCCCATCACAAAGAGCCCCACAAGCCAACTCCACCAGGGACATCTCCCTGCACGCTTGCAGAGGGATAGAAGTCTGTTTGAGCCAGCACAGACTTCCAGCGACTTCAAAAGGCATCCTTTGAAGTTTAGCAGAGGCCTTTGAAGTCTTCCCAATGCAAAAGGGAATGGAGAAGATGCCTTCTTCAAGATGTTCCACTGTGGGCGATGCGAGCCAGCAAGATACACGGTGTCCCAGGCACTTGTGGTTACATGGAGCATCTGCCCCAGGGTCATAAACGAGACATCAAACCCCCCAAATGCCCTAATCAATCCCCAAAATGCCCTAAATCCTCATCTACTTGACCTGAATAACACCCAACAGCACAGATAGGAACCTCAGCCCGTACCCAGATTGCAAAAAGCCAAGGGCATCCCTGTTAATAAAGATTTAATCAAGTGTAAGGGAATGCTGATAAAGCTGGCGTTAGCAAAACAAGATCCAGGATTCTTGAAAAAGGGCTAGGATTTTAAACCAAGAAGGCTTTTCCCAGCGTGTCACCTTGTGTCCAACATGAGCAGATGACGTTTCCAACCTCATCATCCCAATGCTGTCTAATTGTGATCATTTTTAAACAAATTTAATGCCATTCCCTCTGACTTCAGCAGCAACCACAAATGGTGACATGCCCAGTAACACTGCTGGGGTTTGCTGAATTATCTTTATACCCCACACTCCACCAGGAGCAAGCTGCAGTGGCCCCCAATTCTACATCCATGGGGACAACCCAAGAAACCCTGTGCACATGAAAAGCAGGAGAGATGCAGAAATGAAAGCCCAGATTTCAGTTTAACTCTTTAAGGAGTTCCAGGGCAGGTTTAGATGGAGATGAGGAACAATTCCTTCCCCAAAGGGTGCTCAGGCATTGGAACAGGCTGCCCAGG